>PVKS010031686.1:0-23222 GCA_004027875.1 Aplodontia rufa | reverse complement strand
ATTGCCAACCAGCAGCATCTGAAGGATTAATTTGAATTTTGACAATCCTATTGCTACATGCTTTCTTAGGGCTGAATTATTCATTTTAACTTTGGAATATTTTTATTTTATTTTGTAAATGTACAAAGCAAGAAGCAGATGCTTTGCCACGGCGAGGAGCACAAGCCCTTTGACAATTTGGAACTCTGTACCCTTTCTGCAATGCTCTGGTGAGGCTAGTTCAGAATCAAGAGTTTTCCAATAGCCTCCATGTTAAGACAACATTTATCCTAACCTATTCGATATGGTGTGTGTGTGTGTGTGGTTTCCTTCAATGGTGAAAGCACATTCTCTCTCCAGCATAATAATTAAATTTCTCCAGCCCCGTGCACGTCCTGAGCTGCATTGCAAGCCCAGGATAATTGGAGACAGGCAGCTATTTGCCCTCTAATTTAAACAGGTCCTAAGGCTGAGAAGCACACAAGCAAAAACAGACGCTTGTGGGAGCCAACGGATCCAAGGAGAGAGGTGACTATGTGATGTCAAGCACAAGCACAGGCATGACAACAGAGTGCAAACGACATATGGCCTCCATAGGACTAAAATATAAATTGCTGAGGCTGATAGTAGAGATGGACTGCGCCCAGGGCAATCTCATCGGACCAGCTAAGGGACAGACTGCTGCGAATACAAGGGAAACAGGAGCAGCGTTGCCAGATTTTCTGATTTTTCAAGAGAAGTCCAAGATTGGGTGTTTGCATGAAATCTGCAACATTTCAAAGTGAACATTTCATTCAAATTAAAGGTTGCAGCACAACAACATCACTATGCAGACCAAAGGCTACCAAACTGCCAGACATTGGTTTCCTAACTGTGGCTTCAAGTATGTTTTCTGCAGGATTGCATTTTTCCTTGAAATATGCATTGAAATAAATTCCATTCTTTCCAAAATTCTCTCTGATGGCAAGATAAAATAAAAAAAAATCCTCCACACTAAGTGCAACGTGGTATCCTGGATTGGACCCGGGAATAGAAAAAAGTCCATAGTTGTAAGAGATGAAATCCAAGTCAAGTCTGGAGATATTCGGAATCCCACTGGTTCTCCAAGGACAGCTTGCCCTATCCAATATTGAAGAGTTAGCGATTATTATCTGTGTTTGAAAATAAAAAAAAAGAATTCAATTTACTTGCTAGGTAACTTTGGATGTCTTATCTATGAGCCTCAGTCTCCTTATCTGTACTAATGGAGCAACTAATAATAGGTTGTTGTTGAGAGTTAAAGTGACTCTCTGAGAAGATGTTTAGCCTAGAATAGGGACTCATGATCCCTTCTTGGGGTCCCATTAATGAATAAATTAATAAGCAACCTTTTTCTATGCTAAATTGATGTGATTTATAGTTATTTGAGCTTCACACAGTATTGATGTTTGCTAAATATATTGTATTGACTTCATCTGAAGTGTCTGGAACTAGGGGTCTAAGTAGCAAAGAGAAGTATATATGAACTAAAATTCTTGCTGGCTAGTTCTTCCCTCACCTATGACAGTGTGACCTTGAAGCCTTGCCAAGAAAGTTAATCATTTACTAAGCATGGCTTTTTCCCCAAAGACACTTGAGCTGAGGCTTTTTCAAGCCTGAATAAGGTCACATTATTCTTCTTTTAAAAGATCAAGAAAATCACATCATGCTTTTGAAAACTGATATGGAGGTAGTTATTATTATAAGTTGTCATTCCTGCAAAAGGACTATCCTTTTGTTAAAAAACTGTGGTTATAAATTAGATTATTATATATGAAAAGTTTTCTGAAAGTACATGCTCAAATCTCACCTCCTTTAGAGCTCTATTTTGGAGGAAAAATATTTTCAAAAATTAATCATTTTCTCCTATTTTAAGTAAACACTTCCTTAAATGAACTGTATAAAAATTTAAGAAAGCATTAATTTTAATGTTTCCCCACTACTGTGGATAAATTAATTAGGTAGGAAAAATAATTTACATCTTCGTAGCTGGTGCCTCTGATCCCAGAGGAGCAAAAGATGCTGAACATGGGAGAAGAAGGAGAAATAATGTTAGAATCACAGCCCTGATGACCTGATTTGAGGGAGGAGAGAGAATGGTGGTCTAAAGATGCATGTTGTAAATAAAACAACAATAAAGAAGTACTATCATTCCGAGGAAAGCTGCCTCAATATTCTAAGGAAAAGTATGAGTCAGTTCAGAATCCAGAAAGACAAGAAACGGACAACTGAAAAGATGATTGCTATTGCTGTTCCTGTTGATGTGTGTGTGTGTGTGTGTGTGTGTGTGTGTGTGTGTGTGTGTGTGTATGTGTGTGTGCGCGCACGCACGCATGCTCGCTCCTTATTATATAATAATCAGAAAGACATGCTTTCTTGGAGTTATTCCTCATTGCTCTAAGAAGTTTGTAGGGGTCACTGGATGCTAATTCCTCTTATAGCTAAACTGTTTTCTGAAGTTGGCTATGTGAGCACGGCATAAAGAGAGGTGGGTTTTTAGAAAAATGCCAAATGCTAAAGTTTTTTTTTTTTATTTTGCTGTCTACCTTGATCACATCAATTGCAAGATAATCACATTTTCACTTAACTGTGTGCTGTGCCTTCTCTGAAAACAAATTTAAGAAGCATCCGTTGGAGAGCACTTCTAATTTCTTAAAGCTTTTGTCTGTGTGCCTTCTTTATATTTTATGAATTTTATGAGAATCTGCCAAATAATGGGCTAGTTGAGGGATTAGCAAACTGTGTATAGCCTGTTGGCCAAGTCCTGACTGCTCCATTTCTATACAGCCTTCAAGCTAAGAATGATTTTTATATTTTTAAGTGGCTAGAGCAGAAAAACCACAAAAGAATAACAATAAATAATAATAAAATAATAATGAGAACCAAAATGTTTCATGGCCCATTAAAATTAAATGAAATTTAAATTTCTGTATCCATAAATAAGGTTTTATTGGAACACAGCCACACCCATCTGTTTACTTGTGCTATGACTGCAGAATTTAATCTTTCGAATAGAGACCCTATGTCCTGCAAAGCTGAACATATTTACTCTCTGGTCGAGCACTACTCTGGACTTGGGCTAAAACTGTGGTCAAGACTGACCCAACCCCTGGCCTATTGTTGCCTACATTCTAGTCGCTAATGGGAAAGACAGTCAATATGCCACTAAAGATAACAAAGTGATAAATTAAGATAAATGCTATAAAGATAATCAACACACAGAACAATGTGATAAAGAAAAGCTAGGGTGGGAATGGGGAGGAAAGGGAATTATTATGTATAGGGAGGTTCAAGATGTGGCATTTATAAACAGATTCAAAGATCAAAAGAGCTGCGGCTGTGATAGAGTCCCTGGAAAGAACTTCTTGAGAGAGGAAGACCATGTGCAAAGGTCCTCTAGCCAGAGATTGTACATGTGTTAGAAAGGGGATGCAAGGATGTGAAGGTCAGTGGGGGAAGGTCACATGAAGTTGGACTGTTAAGCAGAGGAGGGTGGTTCACTTACTTTGAGTTAAAAAAAAAATCATGTGTAGAAAGACATTGAAGGAACGCAAAGATCCTGGGGAGGCTCATGCATGGGATGCCTGGTAGCCATGGAGATGGAAAGAGGTAAGCAGACTTGAGATCCAGACTTGGCAAACAGCACCAACAACCTTGGAATGGGTAGGGTGAGAGGAAAGGCAGAGTCAAGGGTGATGATTCACACATTTTGGACTTGACCAACTGGACAGTGTTGGCACCATGCATTCAGGAAAGAACAGGTTACTGGGAGGTGGGACATCATGGCTTCTCATTGGAGAAGCTCAGCTTTTCCTCCAAAGGGCCAAATACTAATTATTTAGGTTAAACTCTGGGTGGGACAAGAGCAGACATAGGCAATATGTAAACTACTGGGTGTATAAATATGTAAAATTTGATTTACAAAAACAGGTTGTAGACACGATTTAGCCCTTGGACTAGAGTTTGCCAACCCCTAGTAGATTGGATATTCAACTCTAACCCCCAAAGGAGTGGTCTGAGCTGGAGATAGAAACATGTAAATGCTTGAGATTGTCATGGGCATTGATGACATCAAGGAGAGCATGCAAACAGAGACAAAGAAGACAAGAAAGTGCAGGATGAGGGACTGGGGATGTAGCTCTGGTAAAGTTCTTGTATAGTATGTGTGAGGCACTCACTAGATTGTATCCCCAGCATAGGAAAGAAAGGAAGGAAGGAAGAAGAGAAAAGAAAAGAAAAGAAAGTAAGAGAAAGCTCAGGGACATGTTTGGAGGCATTCCAACACTTCCTGGCCAGATGGGACAATCTTTTATCAAAATTGCATTACTGGAATTATTTAGAAGCACAAACCGTTATCATAGGAAGGAGAAGTACTCTTTATACACCACATTAATCTAAAATTGAAATTCTTTTTCAATTGCTTTCACTTACATGGTGGAGTGAAGTAGGGAGCAGGAGAGGGCCACAATAAAGAACCATGTGGCTCTACTATGTAACTGTGTTACCTTGGGCAAGTTATCCAACCTCTCTGTTCCTCAGTTTCTCTATATCTATGAGGCTAGGTTAATAGTAATCATCCTGATCTCATAAGGTTATTTGGAAGTTTTTTCCATATAGTAACTAGTATATACATGTGAAAAATTAGTATTCTTTCTCTTTTTTAAAATTTTATTGAGGAGTTGTTTTTGTACAATTATAAATGCATACGTACTAACAATATTATATGTCCCTAATCCTAATCCAGAATCACCCCCATGTCACACATACCCCAGTATCTTGACTCTTCTTTCTACATTTCCCCTATAACAGATAAAAATTAATATATATTTTTTCCAGAATTAAATGATTGCATAAGTATAATTTGGCTTCTTGAGGAGTAAAAAGTAAGCTACATTGTTGATCCCTCCATATCATTCCTCCCTCCCCTTCCTCCCTCTTCTCAGGTCCCCCATATCTATGGTTCCCCTAGATTATGTGTTGCTTCAACTTTTGTGGGTCTAGTACATGAGTTGACTTTTCACCCAAGCCTAGATTTTGCTCTAGCCTCCACAAATGAGGGAAAATATTTGACCCTTGAGTTTGATTCTAGAAAGATTTGCTGCAACTTGCTTTTATTGGTTTATACTTCATCTAGCCTTGCCACCTCTCTATCAGTTTGGTTTGTACTCAAGTTAAGCTCAGTCCAATTTGAATGACTTTATGTTGTTCCTCTTATTAGGATATTACCCTGCCTCTTCCCTGAAAATCCAGTCACCCATCCTTATTTTAGTCTGGTTTTAATTTGCTATAATGAAATACCTGAGTCTACATAACTCTATTTAAAAACAGGTATATTTAATTCACAGTTTTGGAGTCTGAAAGCCAACGTACACAGGGAATGGCCAGGTTTGTTCTTTCATGAAAACCCTCTCATACATCCTCAATGACCTAAGGATTATCCCTGAGGCTTCAACTGTGTGTGTGTGTGTGTGTGTGTGTGTGTGTGTGTGTTTATTACTGGGGTTTGAACCCAGGGGTGCTTTACCACTGAACTATATCCCCAGCCCTTTTTTTTTTTAATTTTCAAAGCCTTGCTAAATTGATGAGGCTGGTCTTGAACATGTGATCCTCCTGCCTCAGCTTCCCAAATTGCTGGGATTATGGGCGTGTACCAGTGTGCCCAGCTATTTTCCTTATTTTGAGACAGGGTCTCCCTGAGTTCTACAGGCTGGCCTGGAACTTAGATCCTCCTGCCTCAGCCTCCTGTGTAGCTAGGATTGCAGGCATGAGCCACCGGCCTGGCTAGGCCCTGCCTCTTAAAGGTTCCACATCATCTCCTGACACCACCATCCTGGGAACAAAACTTCTAACAGATAAACTGTTGGAGGAAAAATCTTATCCATTGCAGCTCCCTTTAAGAACATTCTAGGGGCTGGAGCGGTGGCTCGGCGGTTACAGCGCTTGACAGGCATGCTCGAGTACATGGGTTCAAACCCCAGCACCACGTACACAACTAAGTGTCAGAGCAATGAAAGCCACGTGAAAAACTCAATAAAAATTGATTCTCTCTCTCTCTCTCTGTCTTTCTCTCTTAAAAAAAGAACATTCTATCTTCACCATTACAATAATTTCTTACGTTTCCATCTGTAACCTGGATTTCTACACCAATTATCTTGCCTCCACTCTTCCTCTGCTTGAATTATGTGTAGCTGTATGCAGCTATCTTAAGCTGAATGAAGGCATCAGACTCTTTATATTTGATTTTATTTCCTGAAGTATCTGATATGACTGTGTGAAAAGGATATTTTCCTTAGGAGCATCATATTTCATGGAATTACCAGAGAAATCAGAGTAATTCCACCTTCACCTTGCCTCACAAGAAAGCTTACTCTGTAATGATCAATTTTCATGGAAAGCAGTTATTTTAATATTGATCTTCATTGAATTCAAGTCAGATTTACTTTCGTTCAGATTTTCTTTTTATTGAGCACAATTATGGACTTGTTGATTTTATATGTATTGGATATGTTTCAGGCCATTGTGATTGCATTATTTTTTTTTCTATTCATTCTGTCGTAACTCTGAGCAGTAATAACTGATTTAAACTGGCACCTTTGTCCTTCTGATATATTCCTCATGTTTGATATCCCTGAGGCTATATGTCCTGGCTCACTTCACATCCATTCCTGCCCCAGATCTTGAATTAGCCAAATTGCCAAGGATCCCTATTCACTTTATGTGAGAGAGAGTATTATGGTTTGGATCTGGAATGTCCCCCCAAAGGCTCAGGTTTTGAGTCCCCCATGTTTGGAGGTGGGGCCCTTGGGAAGTGATTGGATCATGAGGGACCTGACTTCATCATCGGATTAATCCATCAATGCGTTCATAGATGAATGGGATACAGGGAGTGGTGGAAACTGCAAGAGGTGGAAGCTTGTTGAAGGTAGTGGGGCCTCAGGAGCATACACCTAGGGAGTATATCTTGTCCCCTGGTTCCTTCCCACCTCCCCCACTCCTTCAAGCCTGCTATTACCTGAGCAGCATTTGTCCACCATGTACTTCCACCATGATGCTCTGCTTCACCTCCAGCCCAACACAATGGAGTCAGCCAAACATGAGCCGGAACTATGAGTGAAAAGTACGTCTTTCCACTCTAAGTGTTATTTTTCCTCACATATTTTGTCACAGAAATAAAAAAAACTGACCAACACCAATAGTATTTAGAGATTTAAAGGGAAGATATTAAACCTTGGTATTGCTCTTCCAGTACAAATAGTATTTTAGGGTAATCAAGACTCACCAGAAGATAAAGGGAAGTTACTTTTTTTTTAAGAGAGAGAAGCTTTTTTTAATAGACAAGGACGGTGATAGAAAGAGAATCAATTTCATTTTTATTTAGTTTTTCATGTTGCTTTTTTTGCTTCGACGCTTCCTTCTGTATGTGGTACTGGGGTTCAAATCTGCATCCTTGCGCATGCCAGGCAAGTGTCATAACTGCCTAGCCACCACTCCTGCCCCTAAAGGGAAGTTCTTTACTGAAAAATTACAGTTAATGCTTTTAGACAGAAAGGTTTGATACAATTAGAAGTTTCCCATTTTTCAAAGGTAAAAAGCAACTTTATAATAGAGGAAATAAGACAATCACCACCTTAAACCAGTGATTGATATCAATATCACTAATAGCAGAATAATTTGATATGATAATATTAGATGTGCTCATGGTATTGGAGTCATAAAGAAAAATGTCCTGGTTGCCTTCACATCCATTCTTGCCCTAGATCTTGAACCCACCAAATTGCCAAGGATCCCTGTTTCCTTTCTGTGAGAGATAGTGTTACAGTTTGGGTCTAGAATGTCCCCCAAATGTTCAGGTGTTGAAGGCTTGATCTCCAACTTTTATTGTTCAGAACAATAAAAGTTCTACTGATATATAATTCACATACCATGTAATTCACCCATTTAAAGTATAAAATTCAATGGCTGCTAAAATTTCGTAGAGTTGTGCAACCATCACCATAATCACTTTTTTTTTTTAAAGAGAGAGGGCCAGTGAGAGAGAGAGAGAGAGAGAGAGAGGAAAAAAGAATCAATTTTGTTTACTTTTTCATGTGGTTTTCGTTACTCCCAGACTTCATTGAATACATCATGCTGGGGTTTGAACTCAGGTCCCTGAACATGCCAGGCAAGTGCTGTAACTGCTACAACCCAACATAATCACTTTAAAAAAGTTTTCGTTACCTTCCTGAAACAATCTCCACACTCCTTACCCATCAACCCCCCCAACATTCCTCCATCCTCCCGAGTTCCAACCATAGGCATCCTCTAATTTCCTCGCTGTCTATAGATTTGCCTGTCTTAAGCATTTTATATAAATGAGCTCATGCCATAGGTGTTATTTTCTGTCTAGATATTTTTCAGTCAACATATTTTCAGGTTCATCCATGTTGTAGCATGTATCAGAACTTCTTTCCTTTCTAGCCCTTAATAATATTCCATTGTACAGATAAAGCACATACTGTTTATTCACTCATCAGTTGGTGTACATCTAGGTTGTTTTTATCTTCTGTCTGTTGTGAATAGTGCTGCTGAAGACTTCATGTAAACTACTTAAGCACCTGTTTTCAGTTCTTTTGAGTCTGTACCTATGAGCAGAACTGCCGGCTCATGTGGTCATTTTGTTACCTGCTTGAGGAAATACCAGGTTGTTTTCTGCAACAACTATACAGTGTTACCATCCCATCAGCAATGTAGCAGGCTCCAATTTCTTCACATTCTCACTACCATTTGACAGTATATTTTTCATTATTACCAACCTAGTGAATGTGCAGTGGTATTCAATTGTGGTTTTACTTTGCCTTTTCCTGATGGCTACTCATCCTTTCATGTGTTTATTAGCCATTCATATACCTTTGGGGGAGAAATGTGTATTCAGATTCTTTTCCCACCTTTTTTTAATGTTACTTAGACTTTTACATTTTAGATAAATTTTAGATTCACACTGAGTCAAAAGTACAAAGAGTTTCCACAGACTCCTGCTATCACACATGCACAGTTCCATCACTATTAATTTTCCACACCAGAGTAGTGCATCCACTAAAATCAGTGAACTTCCATTTACACATCATCATCACTCAATGCCCCAAGTTTATATTATGGTTAACTCTATGGGCTTTGTCAAATGATGGGTGTTGCCTATCCACCATTATAGTAACATGCAAAACAGTTTCCCTGTCCTAAAAATCCTCTGTGATCCACTGATTCATCCCTGTTTCTGCTAAGATCCTGGACAACCTTGATAATTTTATTGTCTCTAGTTTTGCCTTTTCCAGAATTTCTCATAGTTGGAGTCAGACAACATGAATGAAGCATTCTCACATTGGCTTCTTTCACTTAGTAATACGTATTTAAGTTTACTTCATGTCTTCTCATGACTTGACGGCTCTGCTCTTTTTAGTACTGAATAGTATCTCTTTGTCTGATGTATTGCCATTTTCTTACCAGTCACCTACTGAAGGACATCTGGGTTCCTTCCAAGTTTTAACAATTATGTATAAAGCTGCTGTAAACATTCATGTGCAGGCTCCTTTTTTAAACTGGGTTATTTGTCTTTTTATTATTGAATTTTTTAACGTATTCTAGACGCAAGTCCCTCATGAGATACATGATTTGCAAGCATTGTCTTCCATTCTTTGGGTTGTCTTTCACTTTACTGGTGGCATTCTTTGAAGCACAAATTTTTTTGATGTCCAGTTTATAAATTTTGATGTTGCTTCTGCTTGTGCTTCTGATGTCATATTTTTAAAAAATCATTTCCTAATCATGAAGATTTGTACCTGTATTTTTCTCCAAGAGCTTTATAATTTTAGCTCTTACACCTAGGACTTTAATCAATTTTAAATTAATTTTTGTATATGGTATGATGTCCTTATACAGATACAGACTGAAGAGTTTAGAGGGGAATATATGACATCTTCAACTTAGTTTAAAATGCTTTCCAAAAATAAATGAAGTAATTGAGGCAAAATTTTCATGGTGGCAAAATCCAAGCGATCAGTATATGGTTGTTAATTTTACTCTCCTCGTTTCTGAATTTTTCTGTAATAGAAGGTAAAAAGGAAATATTTATAAATGAAAATGAGAAAAATTAACTTGATTATGTGTTGAATCCAGTTAAGCATATTTTTACAGTAAATTGTTTATGATCTATAGCATTTTATTATTACTTATAAATTATTTGCCACATCCCTGGTAAAAACACACAAGATAATGAATGTGTCAGGGTGTCTTGCATGAGTCTTAGAAACCAGTGTTCTATACCTTCTAGCTCTAATATAGCAACTACTAGCCACATGTGACTGTTGAGCACTTCAAATATGGCAAGACCAAAGTGCAACATGCTGAAGGGAAAAATATACATCAAATTTTGAAGATTTGGTACCAAAAAATAAAAAAATCTCTTTAATATTGTATGCCAATTACATGATGGAGTGATATATTTTGGATTAAATAATATGCATTATTAAAATTGCCTTCCCCTGGGGCTGAAGAGGTGGCTCCATGGTAGAGCACTCACCTGGCATGCGTGATATCATAGGTGTGATCCCCAGAACTGCATACACAAGTGAATAAAGGGAAAACCAAAACCAGATGAAAAAAATTAGCTCTCTTTCACTCTCTTCTTAAAAAACGTTACCTGCACCTGTTTCTTTACACTCTTTCAAAATGTGGCTACTAAAAATGTAAATTACATATAGGGCTTGCATTAGATGCCTTTTGGACAGCGCCATTCTACGGAAGAAACCACTGGGCTAGAAGACCTGCCTTCTAATTCCTTTGCTGCCATGTGAGTTTGGACCATTTCTTCTGCTTTGCAGACCTAGGATAGTTAGGAATAAATTCACTCAGCAAATATTTAGAGCTCTTAATATATAGAAAGAACATGGCTAAATGAAATGGAAAGTACAAGATGTGGAACTCTTCACAAATTCCAACTACTGTTCTCCCATTTCATCCCTATAGATGAGTCAATGAAGATAGAAGTCAAATATGGAAATTATCTCAATATTTTTATTCTTTTCTACCAACAATTGATCTTAAAATGATGAACATTTTATAATATGTCCAAAATCTGAGATCACATATACCCAGAGCATATGTTCTTTTTCTCCTCTGAGTCTTGAGTGTTTTGAGTATGTGTTCCACTTTTCTTGGAGCTCCTGCAGCTCCGCATTTACTTCAAAAAGTAAGTACAGTGTGGCATATGCATTGACTTAAATCATGGCCATCATGAATTACTTTGCCCAATGTGATTTTCTTTTTCAATGGAGCTGGTTTGATTTTAATTTGGCAGACATGTATCTTGGAGTTCATTGTGAGTCCTTCCTACATCCCACTCCCAGGTTCCCAGCAAGCTCACAGTTACATTTGCAGGTGACTACTTTTTTAATCAGAGCATTTTAGTTATACATAGTAGTTGAGTTCATCTTGAAAAATTTGTACATGCATGGAATTCAATTTCTGTTCATGTTCCCCAGCTTTTCCTCACTCTCCTCCCTCCCCCAATCGTTTTCCCCTGATATACTGATCTTTGCTTCAGTCATCTTTTCATTTATGTTTGATTGGTTCTTTCTCCTTATACATAAAGGTGAAATACTGTGGTATATTTATGTATGCACATAGCATGACTTTTAAAAAGGAATTCCACATTTCTTCCCCTTTCCCACCCCTTCTCTGTCCCTCGCACTCTCCTTTTTGTACTCTAGTGTTTATGATACCCAATCCTCCCTTCCATCTTTTCTTTATTTGATTTAGCATCCACGTATGAGAGAAAACATTTGACCCTTGACTTTCAGGGTATGGTTTATTTCACTTAGCACAACATTCTCCATTTCTCTCCATTTACCAGCAAATGCCATAATTTCATTCTTCTTTGCGGCTGAGCAAAACTCTATTGAGTATGTATACCCCGATTTCTTAATCCATTCATCTGTTAGTAGGCGTCTGGGTTGATTCCATAACTTGGCTATTGTGAATTGTGCTGCTATAAATATCAAGGTTACTGTATTGCTATAGTATGCTGGTTTTAGTTATTTTGAATAACACCAAGGAGTGGGATAGCTGGGTCATATGGTGGTTCCATTCCAGTTCTTTGAGGATTCTCCATACTGCTTTCCAGAGTGGTTGTCCTAGTCTGCAGTCCCACCAGCAATGTATGAATGTACCCTTTCCCCTACATCCTTGCCAGCATTGGGCATTGTTTGTGTTCTTTATAATTGCCATCCTAACACACAAGATACAAGCAGAAGGTTGATAAGCACTTAGTCTTTGAGGATCATCTTTTGGAAGACCCCCTTCTTGGACTCCTGCAGCTATGCTGTGAGGAAAACTGAGCAGTTCCTGTGGAAGTGCACATGGAGTAGGAAAGGGCCCAGGGTCCATTCACACAAGTTATTCTTAGACTGCAGGGATTTTGCCCCCTGGAGGATATTCGACAACGTTTGGGAATAATTCAGATTTCCACAATTGGTGGAGAGGCACTACTGATATCTAGTGTGTAGAGACCAGGGATGCTGCTAACCTTCCTGCAATGTACTGGACAGCCCTATAACAAAGAATTACCCAGCCCATCAGCCGTTCTGAGGGTGCAAAACCCACTCCAGAAGGAAGTTTCTGTACAACCCAAGGATCAAGGAAAAATATGCTTGAGAGAGAAGGTGTTTTCACAAAATCTTCTAAAGCCACTATTTTGAATCTGTACATTTCCCAATGATGACTTTCTGTACAGTCTGTTACTCATGATGATTTCTGATGATTCCCATTAGTATTCTCATCTATTGCAATAGCACATTTCTCCTTATTTACATTCAGAACTTAAGAAGTAACTCATCAAACTGTTGAACCAACAACCACCTTTTTTTATTTTTACTTACCTCACCCAAGATATTGCTTCGTCCTGGTGCAACAAAGGTCATGGTAAGTCACAATTCAATTGTAGTTGCCAAATCCCCATTCATTTACCAGTCCAGTGACCAGGGGCTTTAACATATAATGCACTATCCTTGTCATCAGAGAACCATGCCCCTACCATACTAACAGAAAGAAAGCCACTTTCTTTCTGAGAAGAACATGTATATATTTAAAGGAATCCCATTATCAATCAGTTTTGTCTATGAGTGAAATTTTAAGGACATAAAAATTACAGTAATATTGCTGGTGGTAAATTTTATTAGGAGAGTTTAAATATGATTAAGAGACTCATTCACTAAGCATTTCAGACATATGGTTGAGTATGAGTATAAATCTCATTGATATAGTGATTTAGTATGTAAATGTAATTTAATTTATTATGAGACATAATCATGTGCCATTTAACATTTGGAATATGCTCTAAGAAATGTTTCATTAGGCAATTTCATCCACGTGTGAACGTCATAGTGCATACTGAAAGGAACTAAGATAGCTACAACATCACTGAGCAATATAATCTTTTGTTTCCACCTTTGTACTTGTGGTCCATCATTGACTGAAACATTGTTACATAGTGTCTTACTGTACATAGATGATAAACCATAACAGGTAGGGTAGTTTTCTTTGTTTTTTAATATAACACATTTTAAAGTAGAATGAAAAAGTAGAAATACTGCTGGAAATGGTGCTTTGAACAACTTTTTGGTAAGTGGGCACACAAGGAGTGCTAAAAGAAACACTCCATGTGCAAGATATTCCAGTTTGCAAAGTGCAAGTACCCAGATGAAAAATCTCAATGATATGAGTAATCCCAATAATCTCCTACATCCCAATATGTAGTTGAGTTAGAGTAAGCAACAACTCAACTGCAGGTGTCTTCACTATGGATGGAAAGCCATTTATTGCCAAATGATTGTACACCCAAGCCATTTCTCTCTGGAGTGTAATATGGCCTCAGTGAATTGTTGAAACTGATCAGCATCAGGAGTCCTCAGGACTCCATGTGCACAGGGCACATTCACTTCTCTTACACTTGGTTTGTGCCCAGAGGTTGGCTCTGACAGTGCAGTATCTTCTTCTTTTTTTGGGGGGGGGTCTGGTTTCTGCCTGGAGAGAGGTAAAGGAGGTGCAGATTCCAGGAATGAGGTGAGACTGAAGTTGGGAGCTTTATGTGGGTGGCTGGATATCCTGGGATCAGGCTCTTGAGAATCCTACAGCCATGAAGCTGGCCTAAAGAACCCCACATCTACCTAAAAAATGATAAATCTCAGGGGATTTGCTTTTAACCAAAGCAGCACCCAGAGCACCCTTTCCCCCTGCACCTGTGGTCAGGGCTCAAATGGTGGCTGGCATTGATTGTTGGCTTTTTGAAGACATGGGACAACTTTGTGGTTCAAGGATCAGCATTTAACTATTAGAGAGAGAGAGAGAATATTACGTTCATTTTTTCATCTGGATTTTTGGGGTTTTTTTTTCCTGACACCTAGTTATGTATCTGGTGCTAGGGTTTGAACCTAGGTCCTCGCTCATGACAGCCAAGCACTGGAACTTTTGAGCCACCACTCCAGCCCAGAATAGGAAACTTGAGATTTTTTAAGCTTTGGGAAGATATTTTATACGCACTTATATGAAATATAAAACCAATTTTTAGTTAACAAAATCCAAAATGTAATAATATCTGAATACAATTTTTGTATTACACATCTACTTACTGATAGAAAAAAAATCTATGGAGACACATTTCTTTTAATTGGGATTCAAAAGTGCTGTACAGTACCTACCATCACATAAAAATGCATAAGAGCTTAGCAGCTCTGTGGGTCTGTGCCCCGGGCCTTAGTGTGCATGCCAGTCCCCTGCAGTGGGGTTAGGAGGCCCCAGACTGGGAGGTTGTTCTTGGCTGGAGGCACCTGCGAGGCCCCTTCCTGCACTTTCTCTGTGCCCTGTAGTCCGGTTCATTGGCCTTCCCCTGAGAGTAGGGACAGAGAGGTCAAGCGTGGGGCTTGGTGCTCTCCCAAGGAGCCGGGCGCCAGAGTGCTTGAGGACCACCCAGGGCTTCACAACCTGCCGCCCCGCCAAGTGGGCGGCCCCGCTTCCCGGCACCCTGCAGCTCCTCCTCTCCCTCCCCCGCTCAGGCTCCTCCTCCAGCTCCGCCCCCTTAGCTCCGCCCCTCCTCTAGGTCCTGCAGCCGCGCTTTCCCGCTCCCGCAGCTGCAGCCGTCTGTGTCCCTGTCGTTGTCGCCGTCGCCCTCGCAGCGCGCCCCTCGGAACCTTCGCCTCACCATGCCTAACATCGTGCTCTTCAGCGGCAGCTCGCACCAGGATCTGTCCCAGCGCGTGGCCGACCGCCTGGGCCTGGAGCTGGGCAAGGTGGTCACCAAGAAGTTCAGCAACCAGGAGACCAGGTGGGCGACGCGCTGGGGCAGGCAGTCGGCGCTCGGCTACAGGGCAGGGGCAGGGGCCGACGCGTCGTGGGGCCACCTCCGCGGGAGCCGCGTTCCCCCTTCCGGGGCGGGACGGCGGCAACGCGGCCTCTGAGCCACCGCGGCTGCGCCCGGGGAGAAGTCTTAAGAGGGGCGCCCGCTGGCAGCCTGGGCGTCCCAGCGCGCGTCCGGGCTGTCCCTCCGACGGCCCGGCCTCCGGGCCCCGCGATCTGACGACCCCAAGATTCTCGGGGCCTCTCAGCCACGCCGTCCGAGCTGACGTCCCCAGTCCGGAAGGGCGACCTCACGGCGGTCACAGACCGTCGGAGAGAGAGTGGACGCAGCCGGTGGGAAATGCATCTGTGCAGGGCGCGGAGGAGGGACGTCCCTGGGTCTGCCCGTCCGGGTTTCCGCGACCCTGCAAGGCAGAACTCCAGACCTGTGCGTGGTGTGAAAGGTTCCACACACGTCCGGTGTCCTGGGTGCGCACTGGATTTACCTGGGGAGCTCTCAGACGCTGCTTCCCCAGGCCTGTCCCAGAGGTTCTGATCCAGCCGGTGGACAGAGATCAGCTTTCCTGTCCTTCCAAGTATGCAGGTGACTCTTGCTAGCAGTCGGGGTGCTTAGCACTTCATCATCCAGAGGGTGAGATTGTCCCATGAAAGAGCATGAGAACTCCACGGTGCACGTGCTGGGCTCCCCTAGGCTTCCTCTAACTTTGCTGTGCAAAGATGATGGACTTTCATCTTCTTTGTGGTTCTGGAACTCTGCTGTGTACAGCAAGAAGGCCCCAGTTTGGTGTAAATTCTACCCATTTCTCAAGTCCACAAGTGGTCACCTATGCTAATTGTGATCAGGAGGTGGCCTCCTCAGAAACTGGACTAGGAAGTTTCTTCCATCTGCCTGAGTCAGCAAAACGCTTTGACTAATTTCAGGTTGGTCTCATTTCCCCCCTCCCCCTCAAATGCCTAGTACAGTTAGTTAACTGTACACAGTTACAGATAACTTTTATATCTTTGGCAGAGTTCCAGTTCCAATTCAACTCACAATTTTAAGAAATGGTACTGGAACACTTGGACAGCTTTATGCAGAAAAAAAATGAACCTCCCTCAACACTTCCCAATATTTACAAAAATTAACTTGGAATGGATCAACCTAAATGTGAAATCTAAAACTTTAAAATTTCTAGAAGAAAGCATGGGAGAAAATCTTGATGACTGGGTTAAGCAAAAATTCTTCGTGAGGAGTGGCATTAATACTGATGGAAAAGATGCTTTTTCTTAACCCGTCAGCTTTTAGGATATGTAAATCCTATATGACTTTTTCCAGGTGGTGAATTCCAGTTACATGGCTCTGATGATAATATAAGTGAAGACACTTTGTGGTGAGTGAGTGGTCAATGGTATTACTGCCTGCAGAGCTCTGGCTAAAGAATTACACTCTGCAGAGTTTAATGCAGATGACCTGGAGGATGGTCAAGGGCTCTGGAAGACAGGGCTAAGTTTGAGTATTACAATATTTTGCCAGTCCTGTTCAAGTTTCAGTAGCTCTAAGAGTAATAGTTTTTGTTCAGAAAGTATTGTATATAGGTAAAGCAGAAATTTCTGGATGAAGTGGATTTTAAAAGCAATTATGTTGCCCTTCCATGTTATCTCACTTCAGCACAATCCTTTACTAAAGAGCGTGGTTAATCTATATTAGTTCATTGCTAAGTCAATGTTGAATTTCTGCTAAAAGTATTAATGGAGTGTTGGGCAAAACTCACTCAGACATTCAACTATGATTATTCATATATTTGTTTTAAATATAAAGCAGACTCATTTTATTTGGTTTTAAGTATCATAAAACTACTGCTTAATAATTAGAAATCATAAGGTCTCAAAACCCACTCAGCAAGAAGACTCTGGGAGTTGCTTATGTAGCTACATTTTATGTTTCTAACATATAGAATATATTAAAAATTAATCGACTTTTCTCTTTCCCATGAACTATATAGGTACAGAGGTTGATTTTTATCAACCGTCCTTTCTGTGCCAGGTACTGCACCAATAATCTGATTTTCACTGTGATCCTAGTAATAAGAAACTGAAGGGCAAAAGGAAGAGAAAATTGATTCAGTTCACATAAGAAGCCTCTTTCCAAATCTCTTACTGAGCCAGGACCAGAAATCTGGTTTGGTGTCTCCTGGTCATCATGCTCCCATTCCAGGTTTTGCTAAATGCTACTTATGCAGACAAGAGCCTCCTGGTTTTCTTTTCTCATCACTAAAACATTTTAGATGTCCAGGGAGGTCTACTGGAGCCACACTGTAGACCACAAATTCCCTGAATGACTTCCTAGGACAACATTCATGGTAGTATCTAGAAGTCTCTGTTGAGCATTTTACCCCAGTCCGTTCATGTGCTGGCAGGGGGTCCTTAGCTATACCATGGGACCCAAGGTGCTGGTTATCATGTAACAAATTACCCTAGAACTTAAGGCCTTAAACCAATAATTGTTTATTTGGCTCACAAATCTATAGTTTGGGCAGGGCTTAGTAAGGGAGGCTAATTTCTATCTCATATGGTGGCAATGGATATGGCTATTAGGGCTAGAGGCCATTTCGAAGATGGTTCATTCATAGGACAGATAAATTTGCACTAGCTTTTGCCTGGAAGTTTAGATAGGAACTTAACTAAAATGCCTTTCCTGTAGACCTCTCTACAGGGGTACTTTAAGTCCCTTCTAGCATGGAAGCTGGATTGCAAGAAGGCGTGTTTCAGAGGACTGGAAGTGGTAGCTACATCTATTAAGGCTTGGACTTGCCAGTGGACATATCATCAGTCCTGTCACATTTTGTTGGTTAAGCACAGAGCCCTCCCAGATTGGAGAGGAGGGGATGTAGACCCTGCCTCTTGACCTGAGAAGTGTTCAGGAATCTGTGGCCATCTTTTGTTTGCTGTGCCTTTTCATTGTTGAGTCAGTTATTTCCTTCAGCCTTCTTATTTGGGGTCAGAAAAGATCTGCTGACTAAATGGCAAGTGATGTTGCCTTTTAGCCACAATCTGTAAAGACCTTGAATATGGAACAGAAGTGATTGTCTTTATGAATAGAAGCAGGACTAGCTTGGGATGAAATGTTGCCATGGCATTCTCTGTCCTTCCCTGGAATGCTGGCCTTATGAGGATTGAGATTCCTATGTGAGAAAAAAACAGACCAAAAAGTCTAAACTTGTAGGCTCAATAGCCATAGAACCAGGAGTGAGGAAATTTTCTGTAAAGGGCTAGATTGTCAATATTTTAGGCATTGCTGGCCTCATGCAGTCTCATCTGCCTGTGTGTTTTACCTTTAAGTTAGAAGTCCATGATGGGTCACCAAGGCTGCAATCCCCTCCTGAGCTTCTAGAGGGAAATCTATTCCCTTGCCTTTTACAGGCAGCCTATATTGCTTAGATCTTGAGCCCTTCTTCCAGTTTCAAACCCAGCAACAAAGTATCTCTCTGACCCTGCTTCAGGCATAGCAACTCTTTCTCTGAATCTGACCTTTTTTTTTTTCTCCCTCTTCTATTTTGAAGGACCCTTGTGATTACATTGGACTTGTTTTAAAAATCCAGTATAATCTCCCTATTTTAAAGTCAGCTGGTTAGCATTCTTAATTCCATTTGCAAATATACAAGTCCCCATTGCCAGGTAATCTGACATATTTAAAGAACACATGGGCCATGCCCAAACAGGCTGTGTGCTGTATTTTGTGAACCACTAAGCTATATTAATGCTTGATTTCCAAATTAAGTTCATCCTACAGTTGATGTAATGCTCACAAAGGAGGTAGTTTAACCCTTTATAACTCAAAATAGAAGGAGATGCACATAGAATTAGTTTTGTCTCTTTCATCATGAGGTTGCCAATGCACCTACTATTACTAGCCATAGTGGAGAGCATGGACGAACAAGATAAATGTATGATAACTCATTTTAGAAGTGTCACCTTAGACATCTTCATTGTTGTCTTCTGATCATTCTCTTTGAAAATGAATATAAGCTTCTTTGATTTTAGATGGACTTCATATATCTCAAATGTTCATTAGTTTTTAAATTTTTATTGGTTGTAACTGGCTCTATTAACAAAATAATTTTATTTGATACAATTGGCTTCTGGTAACAAAAGAAAGGGGAAGGGTAATCATGTGCCTCACTTATAAATTCACTTTATTTGATTTTTGGATGAATTTTCTTATAGTCAGTTCTGCTATAATGTGGCATATGGGTTCCTAAAAATTACCATGTTATAAATTGTGCGATCAAAAGTGGGCATAACATTCAAAAACTTCTTCAATCAGATTTAAAAAGGGCATATAATATGAACAGTAAACCACTTTTACGTTTGTTGTATATTTAAAAAATACATAAATACTGCAAGAAACATGGCACTTCCTGATGAAAAATACCTTCCCTTTGCTGGTGGAAGTAGGTCTCAGAAAGGCTGCAGCTTTTGAATTATTAGGAAATGGTAGAAGGAGGCTAGTTGGGACACCAGATGGGGATAAGTGTGGCTCATTGCCCTTGTGAGTTATGTGCTTGTATATGCTGAAAGGATTTCTCGGTGGCCCCATTCAGCTGGGCTTAGTGCAGTTGTCTGCACTCTATCTCAAGATAAGAGGTTGTGTATGGTAAGCAAATACAAAATTCACATTATGCTCAAATTGTTCCAAATGTATCAATTGTTGGAATAAATTTGCCTGCTCAAAGCAAGCCCTGGACACAGAGCTGACCATGTTGTTGGCTCTTACTCAGTACTTTGTGAAAGACTTGCTCAGGCACAGGAAGCTATTTTACTTTTCTTCCTGCAGAGGGCACAGACCAGGGGAGCTGACTCTCAAGTTGAAAACCCATAATTCTATACCTGGAATTTCAGAAATTTTCAGACATATAATGTTAAAAAAATTAGCTCCTATTTCACTGTTCCTCAAAAACCTTTTGGAGGATAGATACCAACCAGCCAAACAAGGAAGCACACCATAAAAGAGGATACAGAAAATGGGTAATTGAGTTCAGGACAGAGGTGAAGGGAACCCCCAGCCAGCTGTAGGGCACAGGCAGGAAGATAGGTCATCCAGCTCTGGAAGGGACATCTGCAGGATGATGAAATGGGGATGAGACTTGAAGCTGCTGCCATTGGGAGACTGAAATTGTTAGTGAAGTGTGCAGGGTAGGATCTGAATTTAGTATATAGAAGTAGTAAGTACGTGTTGAGAAGGGCTATACCTATACGATGTGACAGAGAGGAAATTAGAATTAAATCCTCAGTTTCCATAGCAAGAAATCAATATATAACACCGCAAAAGAAAAATCAAGATGTAGCAAAATTCACATATTAGCCAGAGTCTTGGTAGATATGCCAAAAACATATCAAGTGTTGAAATCGATTGTTTCCAGGCTGTTTATCTGTTATCAGTCTTACAAAATGATTTGAATTTTAAAAGTAGTATTCATATATAACTTTAATAATAATAGAAAACTTAAAACTAAATATAACATTTTGGAGAAAAGTGTGAACATGGCAGGTCCGGAAACTTAGAAAGGATTACTTTTGAGGTTGGCCCTTTGTTGGGAGCTGAGAACAGATTTTGCAAGGATTCCCACTGTTCCTTGATAAGGAGGTCTCACTAAGCTGTTAACAACTGGCCAACAATGTAGCTTATGCCTGTGTTTCTGGCATTTTGGTTTGCAACAGAAAATGGGTGCTTACTGACCAGCCCCCATTAATCCTTGGGCCTTGAGTCTCTAAGGAGGTTCTCTGATAGATAACACTTTGTACATGTTGTACCAACTTGCTACTAAAGATGCTAAGCTCACCTTCTGTGACTCCCCTCTGGGAGAACAATTGGAAGATCATCGGAAGTTTCCCCCAACTTCACTTCATGAACTTTTCACTTCTGTTTTGCTCTGTGTCCTTTCCCTATAATAAATCATAGGGAATGAATGCAACTGTATCCTGAACCCTGGGATTTGGCCTGGTGGATCATTGAACTTGGAAGTGGTCTCTGAGACCCTGGAGATACAGCTATACTTTACTATTAATCGATGGCATTTGTCTTTTCCTAGCGTTGAGATTGGTGAAAGCGTGAGAGGAGAAGATGTCTATATCATCCAGAGTGGCTGTGGCGAAATCAATGACAACCTGATGGAACTGCTCATCATGATCAATGCCTGCAAGATTGCCTCATCATCTAGGGTGACTGCTGTGATCCCATGTTTTCCATATGCCCGACAAGATAAAAAAGACAAGGTAGGAGAGGTGTGTCCTGCCCTTGAAACCTGTTCTGGGTCACCACGTTTCCTTACATGTAGCCTTAATTGGAATGTTTGGGAAGTATTGGCTTTCTCTTCTAATGATTACATAAATATGTATCCTCACCTCTTTTTCCAGATTTGCCTTTGAATTCACCATAATGTTAATATTTATAGACATCAAAACAGGTAAAGCATGTTTTTGCAGATATGAAAATACCATGTTGTCCTTATTATGATAGAATCATTGTGTCTCTGTGGTGGTAAATAGAAGTAAAGACACACATGCACACACACCTCACTGAGTACAAGCCAAATAGGAGCACCTGAATGAGATCACTGGATTGCATCAGTGGAAGAGTCCTGGTTGTGATATCATGCTATAGTTTTGCAAGATGTTACTTTGGGAAGACTCTGGTAAAGGGTCTGTAGGATTCCTGCATTATTCTTCACAACTGCATGCAAATCTACAATTCTCCCGAATTAAAAAATTTAATTAGCAAAATACTCTTGTCCTTTTCTAACCTTTCAAGAAGAACAGAGTTAATATTGGTTAGTTATTCTTTTAGCAACATTAGCATTGGCAGAGGCTCTGTAAGTCTCTAAAAGAAGTAGAAGAAAATACTGTAGTTCTTGACTTCAAGGTATATCAGAGAATATGAAAATTGAGGGGAACTTTGAAGGAGATTTTATTAGTTTGCTAGGATTTCCTTAAGAAATTATCATAAACTGAGCTTAAAAGAGTGGGAATTTATTTTCTTACAGATTTGAAGGCCAGAAATCTGAAATTCAGAAGCTGGAAGAGGCACAAAAATCCTCTGTGGTTCTTTGGGGTCTTGGCTTGTGGCAGCATCTTTCCAGTCTCTGCATCTTTCTTTTCATACCTTCTTCTCTGTGTCTCTGTGTGTCTGTTTCTAACAAAGATACTGTCATGAGATTTCAGGCCTACTACCCTAATCCAGAATGATTTCATCTTGATCTTTACGTAGGTTACGTCTGCAAAGACCCTATTGTCCTAAATAGGGTCACATTCTAAAGTTGTGAGTAGATATGAATTTTGGAGGGGATACCATTTGACTTGCTATAGGGATCAGCTCTAAGCTGTTGTTTCATTTCTGAAATGGCATGTGTTTGTGAAAACAGCACTTACAATCCCTGTAGGTTTGAAAAAATAATCCCAGTATAAATCTGATTTCATATACCAAGGTCTTCCTGAATTTAATCCTGGCTTCTTCAGGTGTGGCTTCCAGTCCTTGTGTTGAGCATAGCTCATCAGTTAATTTCTTGCTAAAGCTTCAATATCCAGAACTCTATTCAGCTCATGAGATGATTTCTCTTGTATAGATTAGAAAGGCCAGCATACTTTTTCCATAAATGATCTCTGTTGCAGCTATTCATATCTACCTCTAAAATAACAGCAGATAATGTATAAATGAATGGGTTTAACTGTTCCAATAAAACTTTATTTATCGACACTGAAATGTGAATTTCATATCATTTTTACATGCCATGAATTAGTATTCTTTTGATTTTAACCATGTAAGCATATAAAAACCATTATTCTCACAAGCAGTTCAGCAATTAGTATAA
>PVKS010031685.1:0-23229 GCA_004027875.1 Aplodontia rufa | reverse complement strand
ATTTTGATGGTAGGGCTGATAGGATTTACTGATGGATTTGTTGTGGTCCTTGAGGACAAGTCTCAAGGAAGAGACTTAGATTTTTGTCCTGAGCAATTGGATGAATTGCAATACCACTTACAGAGATTGGGAAGATGGAAGGAAGGAAGTCAAGAACTCTGTCAAGCATTTATTGTAGTTGGTGTTAAGGTTTCCATGAAAGGGTTCCCCCAACAGCTCATGTGGGACAATGCAAGAAGACTGAGAGGTAAAACAATTGGGTTATGAGAGCTTTAACCCAATCAGTGAATTAATCCTCTGATAGGGATTAACTGGGTGGTAACAGAAGGCAGGTAGGGTATAGCTGGAGGAGGCGTGTTATGGAGGTTTGGGCTTTGGTGTATGTATTTGGTGAGTTAAGTTTAGTTGTTTTGTCTGCTTCCTGATCGTCCTGAGCTACTTTCTCCACCAAACTCTTGTACCATGATGTTCAGCCTCACTTTGACCCCTTGGAATGGAGCCTGCTGTCTTTCAAGAGAGATATCTGTAACCACGGGTCCCCAGATAAACTTTTCCTCTTCTGAAATTGTTCTTGTAAGGTCCTTGGTTGTAGCAACAAAAAGGCTATCTAAAATATTTGGAGAGTCCATTAAATATCTTTAGCCTCTTTTTCTTTTATTTTTCATGTTCTCTCATACTTCTGTTCTTACTATGACTATTTCTGTCATATTGAATTTGAATTTTTTAACTTACTTTGATATTCCAAGATTGCTCACCACTTTTTCTTACTGGCATGTTTCTCTGGCTACTTCCTGTTCATCCTTCAAGTTGATTTTGTTTTTTTTTTTTGTTTGTTTGCTTTTATTAGTTGGTATTGAAACTAGGGTGCTGAACCACTGAGCCACCTCCTGAATCCATTTTACTTTTTTTACTTGGAGAAAGGTCTCACTAAATTCTTTAAAGCCTTACTAAGTTTTTGAGGCTGGCTTTGAACTTGTGATTCTCCTGTCTCAGCCTGTCCAGCTGCTGAGGTATAGGCATGTGCCACCATGCCTAGCTCATCCTTCAAGTTTTAGCTTAAAGTTTCTTTCCTCAGGGAATTTCCCCCAAATGTATTAGTCAGTGTTCCCCAGAGAGACAGAACCAATGGGATGATGGATAGGTAGATAGATAGATGAGTGGGGATTCCTTAGGAGAATTGACTCACGTGATTAAGGAGGCTTGGAAGTCATAATAGGCCATCTGCAAGCTGGCAACCCAGGGATGTCAGTAGTATGGCTCTTTCCAAGTCTGAGAAGAGCATTCTAGGTCCAAGACTGTTAAAGAACATATTCACCTTTTCTTTGCCTTTTTATTTTATCTTTCCCCTCACTGGGTGATTGAGAATGGATCTTATCCACTCAGTCCACTGACTTACCACTAATCTCTGCTGGAAATATCCTCACAGACACATCCTGTAATAATGCTTTACCAACTGTGAAGGTATCTCTTAATCCAGTCAAGTTGATACCTTAAATTAGTATCAACTGCTGGCCTCAGTGGTCTGTCCCTGATTTCTTAGGTAAGTGGATACTGAGATAGGAAAATCTCAAATGTGAATCTAGCCTAGGCAACTTAGTGAGACCCTATCTCAAAGTTTAAAACAGGGCTGGGGATAGCCAGTGGTAAAGTGCTTGCCTAGCATGTGTGAGATCCTGGGTTCCATCCCCAGTAACACACATGCACGCACATGCGCGCGCACACACAAACACACATGCTAATTAACTGACTAGGTTTAATTTCTCAGCTCTGTGTATCCACAATAATACACTGTTGGTTGAAATTACTTGTTAGACATTTGTATATTTGACAGATTCTACATTCTGTGAGAGTAAGGACTGACTGTTTTGTTCATTTCTGTCTTCCTAGTTTCAGTTACACAAGGTCACTTAAATCATTTAGGATGAATGAAGTATTATGGGATGAATTGCAATATGTCAGAAGAAGAAATAGGGCGAATGGGGATGGGGAAGGAGCCAGGCAGAGCAGAGGCACATTCAAAGTAGAAAACAGAAAATTCAGAGAACTATTAAAGGGTCTGGTACTGGAAGTTCACTGTAACTGTTGAACCTTGTAAGAGGAGATGAGGTTGATCTGAGTATGAAGAGTCATGCTTATGTCACTTTAACTTCTTGCTCTTTAGTTTTCTTGACTATACTTAACCTCTAAAGAAGGATAAGAAGAGTACTTGTTGTAATGAATAAGATTAAATGAAATAATAGTAAAAAAAATATTTAGCACTGTTGTGTGGATGTGAAAATGTTCAATAAATACAGCTATTTTAGGATAGCAAACTTTCATTTAAGGGCTGGAGGGGTGGTTCAATGGTTGGAGTGCTTGCCTGGCATGTGTGAGGACCCAGGTTCAAACCCCAACACCACATACACAACTACGTGTTGGAGAAACAGGGGCCAGATGAAAGAATGGGTGGAATTGATTCCCTTTCTCTCTTTCACACTCTCCCTCTCTGTTTAGAATTAAAACAAAACAAAACAAAATTTGAGAGACATAAGGTAATATTTTTCAAAAGAATTTTTTGCTTGAAGTAGTCCACTCTCTTCTGCAATTGTAACTTAGTGAGAATGGCCATAGGTTTTGTTATTGATATTATTGTATCATTAGCTGTTCTGTAATAAAGAAAAAACAGGGTTGTCATTTTGGTTGAAAGAATAGAGTAATTCCAAATATGAGCAAGTATATTTATAATAGAACATTTCAAACCAATTATCTTTAAATATTCAGAATACTTTTCCTAACTAGGCATGTTAACTTGGGAAAGTGAGATTTTTTTCCTGTTAAACTTAAAATTTATTGAAACTATTTCTCTAGATGATGAGTTCACTGTATCAGCAATCAAAATAAACTTTATATTCATATAACTGTGCACTTTTTCATTATGATGATTTTAGTCTGAACCTAAAGAAAATAGGTTGTCATTTCATGTTTATGTTACTAAATATCTTCAGTTGAGTTAGAAATAGGAATAGTGATAGATGTTGAACAACTCATAAAAATCCTCTATCTCTATTGTATTGTCTTTTAGGTACAACTGAAAGAACATCCTGAAATGAAAGGCAGCTGAGAAGAAAGGTAAATAATTTACATAGTCTACTGTATAGTATCTTAGTGGTTTCTGAAATTCTGAAGTGAGGCAGATAGATACTCATTAGGAGGCAGAAGGGTGCTGCCAGAGAAGGCTTTGCAAAGTCATGTTTCCTGGGTGACTGATGCTGTCCTGGTAGGGATTAATCTTGGACCTTTTTTCCTTTTCCCTCTACCTAGAGAATGGGTTATCTTTAATAGGAATACTCATTCACATACTCCAAGGAAACAGAATATAGAACTATTTTTTTATGATGCCTTTAGCAATCTTGTAGCTTGGATGTAGGCCTTCACCTAAGCCGGCAGTCTTACCCCCTGGGTATCTCTGTGGAGGAATCCAAATTGTAAGATCAGCTGATGAGCATGGAATTAGAACAAAATACATCTGTTGGAAGTTACATGCATCAAATTCCAATCACCTAGGCACTAGTTTTCACAGGAGCATTATCTGCTTGTAGGACATGTCCTACACTTGTTTTGATATTGCTTAGATGGGCATTATTGTATTTTGCCACCTGAAATCCTACTTTTGTATGCTGGCAATACCCTTCTACAATTAAAAAAATGCATACATATGTATGCACATGCATATCTTTTAGTATGCATATGTATATTTTCAAATATACATTTATATGTATGCTAATATGATTGGCTAAATTATCAAATAGTTTTTCTCTTGGCTTTGGAGACATATAATTTCTCATTATTTATATATTGAATCTATTTATCCCTAATTTACTTATTTTCAATTTCTTACTTACTATTCTTTTTTTTGTAAAGAGGGACAGAGCAAGAATGAGATGGAAAGAGAGAATCAATTTTAGTCATTTTTTCATTTAGCCTTCATTTTTCTAAGATTTAGTTGTGTATGTGGTGCTAAGAATTGAACCCAGGTCCTTTAGCATTTCAGGCAAGTGCTCCTACCAGTGCACTACTGCTCCAACCTCTATTTCATATTCTTTATTTCCATGTGCTCTTTTTTTTGTTGTTGTTGCTGTTTTTAAAGAGAGAGAGGGGGACAATGAGAGAGAGAAAGAGACAGTCAATTTTATTGAGTTTTTCATGTGGCCTTCCGTGCTCTGACATTTTGTTGTGTGCTCTGTGCTGGTGTATGCACCTGTGACTTTACGCATGTGAGGCGAGCATGGTAACAACTGAGCAACCAGTTGTTTCAGCCCCCTATGTCCAAGTTCTTGTTGTCTCCTTCTCTACTGACTTCCATCACAGACATTTAAAAATGTATTTCACAATATTCTAAGAATTCATTAACAAAATGTAAAAGTTTACTTAAATGAATCTACTTTAATGAAGGAAATATGACGAGAAAGGAGGTCTTTGCCAGACAGAAGAAACAATTCAGGAATATTTCTTTAGGCATGCTTAGTGGTTTTTCAGTTAAGCAGCAACAGATTTTCTGGAAGCTAGATTTTATACAGGTTGCAATTCTGCTTTTACTTCTCATAATTGCTGCTTATGGTTTAAAATTAAAGGATATTATTTAAAGTTTTTTTTTAAAAGTGTTTTATGTTTCTCAGGCACTTTCTCCTAGGACAGAGAAAACGGTTGTTGATAGGGCTGGCCTAGTGTTTACCCATGCAACACTGTTTAAACTCTCCACAGTACCTCTGCATGTTGCAATGGGTTATCCAGTAAAACGTGGTGTGCCTATAGCAAAGGAGGGAAATATGGAACTTACAAAGGTAAGATTAATTGCTGTTTTTTTTGGTTTAGACTAATACTTGAACAAATGCTGGTTTCCCCTCCATTCCCACCTGCCTTATACTTCAAAGGTCATTTTATATAGCAGCATAACGTATTTTAATTTAAAATTCATTTCAGATGTTAAAGAATATTATATTTTGATTATTAGTAGTAAAGAAGATTCAAAGAATCCTAGGCCTTTAAGGATGTAATTAATCAGTTTTATTCTTCCCATGTGGATTTTCTATTATATGTTCTCTATATGTCTTTCAAGTAAAATTAAGAAAAGTGAAATGACCTAATTTGAGATTGAGGATTGGGAAGAGAAGGTACAGGTTATTGATCTCAACCAGTGAGCCATAACCCCAATCCTTTGTCAATATTTACTTTTGAGACAGGGTCTCACTAAGTTGCGTAGGGCCTTGCTAAGTTTCTGAAGCTGGCTTTGAACTCAAGATCAGCCTATCTCAGCTTCCCTTTTGCTGGGATTACAGGCCTGCACCAGTATATCTGGTACAGTTTCCACTTTTAAAAGAGGAATTTTAAAACTTTCTTTCTGGAAAATAGAGTATTATTTAATGTCACAGTACACCAACTTTAACTTCTTTACTGCTTAAAGCAAAATATGTCATTTTAAAAGCTTCATCTTATAGCATCTATGATGATTCATGTACTGTAGGTTTTTAAAATAATAATATAAATGCTTAGTCTGAGAGTACATGTCTTGCATGGTTTCCTCTTAACATACAATGGAAGTTATCATATAGAGGAAAGTGAATTGTGTTTACCACTAGAAGAGAGTCTTCTTGGAAAATCAAGAAAAGTGTATTTAAAAGGTGATGTTCAAAAGCGTGACAGGAGGCAGGCATGGTGGCACACACCCATAATTGCTGCAACTCTAGGAGGCTGTGGTAGGAGATTGCAAGTTCAAAATTGAAGATAATGTTCATAGGGGAAGTGGGAAATGTAGGGACCAACAAAAAGTGAAATGGGGGCCCAAGATTTATTTGGAATATTTTCTTTTTTAAAAAAAAGACCACATACGAAGATATTTAAGGCCTGACCAAATGGAATTTTAAGTACACCAGAGTTTATTATATCATTCCATATTTTCATGTACTAATTTTACATCTTTTTATGAGAGTGTTTGCTTTTTTTTTTTTTTTCAATCTGGTTTTCGTTTTTCCTCCACTTAGTTCTGTAGGTGGTGCTGGAGTTTGAATCCATTTCCTCCCACATGCCAGGCAAGTGTTCTACTGCTGAGCCACCTCTTCAGCCACTACCTTTACTTTTGGATCTTGTTGTCAGTTTATACTTCCAGAGAAGTTCAGCTCTCTATATATCCCTCAACCCACTGCTCCAAAATTGGCATCTGACACAACAAGCACAGTGAGCAAATCAGAATATTAAACTTGGTTCAATACCATTGACTAAGATAAAGACAGTATTGGAATTGCCCATTTGTTCCACCAATGTCCTTTTCCTACTCTACAATCTTAGTAGAAACGCAAGTTGCACTAATTGTACCTTCTCCTTACTTGCCTGCAGTCTATGACAGGACCTTAGTCTCCCTTCCCTTTCATGACATGACAGTGATAAGTTATTGTGTCAAATCCTCACAATTGGAGCTGTGTCATGTATATCACAAGCATGTTGGCAAGAATATCTGGAAGCTTTGTTGTGCCTCCATCAGGTTTTGTGTTCTGAGACTGTAGGCTATTGTGGCAACAGAGGAATCAAATTATAGCCAGAAGTGTGGAAGGAGAAAAACAGGGTGAAAAGCAAAAGACCCATTCCCTTTGTTTAGTCAGTTTTTGTGTTTCTGTTACCAAAATACACAATGCACAATAAGGACAATTTAGAGCAGGTGAAGTTTACTTGGGTCTCAGGTTTTCAGAGATCTCAGTCTATAGAGAGCCAACTTGCTAGCTCTGGACACAAGATGAGGCAACTCATGATGGGGTTAGGGACCAGAGGAGGAAAGCTGTTCAATTGAAGGTGGATTCAGGAATCTCAGAGACAGAAAGGGGCCTCAGGAAGAGCAGAACTTCCAGGATATACCCCCAGGTACTCACTTCCTCTAGCCATGTCTCACCTGCCTACATTGGCTACACAGTGAGTTCAAACTAGGATGGATTGGTTAGGAATGGCTCTCATAATATACTCCTTTGACCTCTGAATACTTTTGCATTAACAGGAGCTTCTGGGGGACACCTCATATCAAAAGCATACTACTCCCGCCCCAGCCCCTAATAACTCATGTCCATCTCACGCTGCCAAATGCATTTATTTCACTTCCAAGAGTCCAAGTCACAGTAGCCCCAAAATCCAGTCTAATCCAAAACATCTTCTGTGACTAAATCCAGTCTCTTGACTGTGAGCCCCTGTAAAAATAAAAAACAGCATATATATATATATATATATCTATATATATATGAAATATATATATATATTTCCAATTTATAGTGACACAGAATAAACATCTGCATTACAAAAGAGGATACAGAAAGACTGGGGCCAAAACAAGACCAAAATTCAACTGGCCAAACAGACTGCTAAGTCAGCACCTACCATCTAGTATACTTGGCTACAGGATGTTATTTTCCAGGGACCTGGGCAGCCCTTTGACCAGGCTAGCTACAGTGCACATGGGCTCTTTTCTCATGGCTCTCTCTGTAGCTTCTGGGTTTTCTCAGTAGACACTCCACATTTCTGGCATCTCTTAATTCCAGTGGTGTCCATCTCATATTTGGCCTCACTGTTACAACTTCATGAATTGCCATCTCAGGAGCAGGTCACAGGAACCTCATGCATGGTATACTTGGCCTTTCTGTCCAGGGCTTCTTTTGATATCCTGTTGGAAGACTCCATCACTCCTTTAGTCCAGCATCCCACATTCCAGTAGAAATAGCATGTGGATGCTGTCAAGGTCTGCTGCCAGTTCACACAATACCTGAGGACCCTGGGATCACTACTGAAGTGGTCTCTGAGTGCTTGTGGCTTGAACATGGTGAAACAACTTCCTAGGCAACCCTGTGCAAGCAAGTCAACCTCATGAGCTCTGCTCAAAGGAATGTCCTCATCTAAATCCTGAAGCCTGTAGTAGGTATAACCCTCCAGGCATCATTCCTATTGTCTCTATGTATAGTGTTAGCATCTCTTTAAGTGTTATAATCTCTTCAAGAAGCACACTTCTTTGGCTCCAGGAGTATGTGCACTTTTGGGACTACACTGCCAGTTATTAAAGTACTTTAGCTCTGCTTTCTTCTCCCAATTCTCACAGTAAACCTGCCCAAAAGCTACAAATAATATATACACCACCTTTTGAAAGTTGTGCTGCCTTGAAATTTCCTCCATCAGATTAATTAGTCCATCACTTTTTAAATATTTTTATTTTTTTTAAGAGAAGGGGAAAGTGAGAGGAAGAGAGGATCAATTTTATTTAATTTTTCATGTGGCTTTCATTGCTCTGACACTTCATTGTGTATGTGGTGCTGGGGTTTGAACCCACATCCTCATACATGCCAGGAAAGCTCTGTAAATGCTGAGCCATGGCTCCAGCTCCAATCCATCACTTTTAGATTCAGTCTGAGACATGGGCAAGATGTAGACAAGTTCTTTGCCTGCATATAACATGAGTGACCTCTAATCCAATCCCCGATCAAATCCTCATTTGTCTCTGAATCCTGTTGAGCACAGCTCCTAATTCTATGAACATTCTAGTCTTCTGAGCTCCCACCTTATAACATTCTAAAGCTTTTTTAGCTTGTTTCTCTAACCTTTTCAAAATTGTTCCTGCAAACCATTTCCAAGGCTTTTGGACCATGTGATCAAGTTAGTAAGAGCAGTGGATCTCCTTGTTGGTACCAATTTCTGTTTCTGTCACTTTTTGCCTTTCTGTGACCAAAACACCAAGCACGAACAACTTAGAGGAGGGAAAGTTTATTTGTGACTCAGGGTTTCAGAGGTCTCTGTTGATGCCCAACTCAATTGCTGTGGGCCCAAATGAGGCAGCACATCATGGGGGAAGGCACCTGGGGAGGAAGGCTTCTCAGATGATGGTGGGGGTCAGAAAGCAGAGAGGTTATGGTGCTTTAGGAAGAAAAAGCTTTCCAAGATTTGCATCTAGTGACTTACCTCCTCTAGCTACGTCTCATGTACCCACAGATACCACCCAGTGAGACCATTAAAACTTGGATGTACTGGTTAGATTACAGTTCTCATAATATACTCCTTTAACTTGTGAATAATTCTTACAATAACAAGAGTTATTGGGAGACAGGTAGATACCTCATATCTAAACCATAACACCCTTGGTTTCCAAAGCATTCTGTACATATATCATGGAGGCCCAAGAGGGTCCCCTTTGAGAAGAGAACGATGAGTGCCATGGTGCATTACTTCCCACTGCCATGTGTGTGTCTAAGATAGTTCCTGTCGTTAGGGAACTGAGAGCCTATTTGGTAAGATGGACAGCAATAGTTTATGATAGGACAGGGTGATGTGTTCAACAAAAGAACTTAAAAGTAATGTCATGGGAGGTGAAAGAAGGGCACTTCATGTAGCCATATGGGGAGTGTTTGGTGTGGATAGCAGGTACAACCTCCAAGGGCAGATAGCTTCTCATCTGAGAAATTCTTTTTTTTTTTTTTTTAACTCCTTGGTGATTTGTGTTGTTGTACAATCAGAAATGCATATGTAGTAACAATATGATATACCCAAGATCCCAATACAGAATCACCCCCACATCACCCAGACACCAGTATCTTACTCTTCTATATTTACCCCATAACAGATATACATACATACATACATATATACATTTATATACATACATATATACATATACATACATACATATATGTATATATGTATGTATATATATATATGATTCTGCATTTTTCTAGACTTAAATGATTGCATAAGTATTATCTGGCTTCTCAGGGGAGTAAGTAGTGAGTTACATTATTGATTCCCTCTCTAGATCCCTCCGTACCATCCCTCCTTCTCCCCTCCCTCCCTCCTTTCCCCTAATCGGAGAATTTCTGAAGGAGTGGAAGTTACTGAAGTGTAAAAGAGGTAGGAATGTGGGGAGAGGGTTCAGGGTAAGCAAGGATGAGCAGATAAGAAACAGCCAGTGCAGTGAGGTAGGAGGGTGTCAGTGAGTTCATGAAGGCCTTCCACCTTGTTAAGCAACCTGCAATTGATCCTCTCAGCCTGTAGGGATGGCAGTATTCATTTATCATGCATTTTCCCCAGATATTGAAATATTTCTCATGCTTTAAAACAAAACTTCAAATAACTTTATTGCATGAACTTTAACAGTTAATTTAACACAAATGGAATCAGAGAAGTTGTAGTGCAGGAGCCAGAAGAAGATATGGAAGAAAGCAAGTGGGGACAGTGATTGGGCTGTTTAGGAATGTCTGAATAAAAGGCAGGGAGGAGGAAGCAGCATCAAGGATTAGTTTCCCTACATCCTCCTCCAAAAGAAAGAAAGGTTAGGAATTAATAGAGGGGAGAAGTTCAAAATGGGGAGGCTGACTGCTACCTCTGGAGGAGGTGGATGTGAGGGTGGGTCCCAAGATAGGGTTGGAAGGTGTATTGTAGTAAAGAAGCATGCCATCCCTTGTCAAAGGGAATCAAGAGAAGAGGGTATGAATGTGTTGGAGCTGTGTGCTGTGGAGGACCTACTGTTTCTTTTGTGGATTTCCCAGCTGGCCTTCTTCCTTATTTGTGAGGTTTAAACCATGTTTTTATGCCATTTGCATTCACCAGATCTCTATCTTTGTACTCCTTGTTTCTTTGTGCCCACACTTCAGTATTTTGAGGAATCTTACTGTTTCAGGGAGCAGAGTTGTGCTTTAACTCAGGGTGCGCACCAAAGCTGTGCACTTCTGTTGTCCTACATCATGTTCTGCTGATCTTTTGCCATTCTCCTGCCCATTTCCTTTCCTGGTGGTTTCATGGAATGATGTGGAGATTGACAAACCCCCAGCTCCCAGTGACCCACCCTGGCCCCTTTGCCTTCGCTACTGCAGAGCGCTCCACCTTCTTCCAAGGTGAAGGCATGGGATCTTTCTTTATCTGTTTGCAAATGTGCAACTTTGAGGACAACTTTGGGTGATTTAAAATTGACCCTTTTTTTTTTTTTTTGCCTAGACTACACTAGAAGAAATGGAATAAAAATCTTTTACCTCTTCTAACAGCAAAATCATCTTTCTTTTATTGCACTATCTGGTCTGATTTAAACAGTAGGACAATGGAATATGGTTTCTAGGTCCATTTCAGCATTTCTCAGGAAAGGATTCCAGGGTATCTCCCAGAGTTTCTTCCTGTTAGGTTATATGTGAAGTATGAAATGACATTATTTAAAATCAACGTTGCTTAAATTTGTTTTTGGCACTTGTGTATATTTCACATTTCAAGTAGCACATAAAGAAACAATCAGATATTTATATTTATTAAAATTAGGTTTGAGTTTAAATGTAACTCAAACACACATACACACACACACACAGAACAAAGCCAAGAAATAGTTATCTGATCTAAAAGAACCTCAGCTCATTGGGATCTGTCAGTTTCATAAGATCTTTTCCAAATATTTGTCTCTAGTCGATAAGATTGCATTTAAAGTTTCCCATGACTTGCATTCAGATTTTTCGTTCTTGACCTTACTTAAATGTCTAGGTTCTATTTAAGAAGATTGTTTCTTGTGTCATGCTACCAAAACTCTGTTTCAGAAATTGACAAAGCTGGGGTGGGGGACAAACATCTTCCCTTATTCCAAAGATATAGCCTGGCAAGTGCCCATAGGCTGCCCCCAGCTGCCATGAGTGATCATGGTTCCACTTATTATTTGCAGGTTCTTGTGCTAATTTATACATGCTCACTTTACACATGTTAATTTCTTTAATCATTAAGAAAACCAATTAGCCAAGTTTCTTTGCCTGTTTACAGAACCTATAACATGAACAGTTAGATAACTTGCTCACATTCCCACATCATAACCCCATGCACCTGGATTCAAACTGAAGCCATCTGGTCTCAAAGCCCCAACCCCTGATCTCCACAACTCTCACCTCTTAAGAACTGAGCACGCAAACCTTGCTGGAAGACTCCTGGGAGAGCTGACACAGTCCACAATCAAACCCATATGCTCATTTATTGGTGGCAGTGGGGACTGGTGGATGGGGTTGTGTGGAAACACTCTAAGGAACAAGTAAGACAATTGCTTTGTCCATGAGCCTGGTCTGAACAAAATGGGGTCCATATTTGGACCAGGAGAAAGGAAGATTTAAAATAAGCATTAAGCTTCCTCTTTGGCATAATAAGATCTGATTTCTCCTGTTTTGGCCTTTCGTAAAACCTATGATTTTTTGGGTTCTTGTTAAGGAAGTGAGTGTCTGCACCAGTACAATGGACTATGGACCCTGTTTTCTTCCAATAGTTGCAAAGTTTCTGGTCTAATTCCTAAGTCTTGGATCCATTTTTATTTGACTTCTGTGCAGGGTGACAGAGGAGATAGTTTTTTCCTTCTACATATGAATATCTAGTTTCCATAGCACTATCTGTTAAAAGGCTGTCTTTTCTCCAATGTATGTTTTTGGTAACTTTGTGAGGGATCAGATGGCTGTTAAGTATGTAGGCTTGTTTGTGCATCTTCTGTTCTGTTCCATTGTTCTTCATGTCTATTTTGATGCTAACACCATGCTGAAACTCAAGAAATAAAACCAATAATCAATAAGTGGAATGCCATGAAATTAAAATTTTTTTGCACAGCAGAGGAAACAATTAAGTGCATAAATAGAGGGCCTACAGGATGGGAGAGAATCTTTGCCAGTTTCACCTCTGAAGGGGATTAATACCCAGAGTATATATAGAACTAAAAAATGGTAACATGAAAAAAATATACCTGATCGATAAACAGGCAAAAGCACTAAACAGATATTTCTCAAAAGAAGAAGCACAAATGGCTAGCAAATATATGATAAAATGTTCAATATCTCTAGGAATCAGGGAAAAGGAAATAAAACTAGAGTAAGATTTCATCTCACTCTAGTCAGAATGTGAGTTATCAAGGCCAGAAATAATAATAAATACTGGTGCGGATGTGGGGGAAAGTACACTCATATACTGTTGGTTGGACAACAGTATATTAGTGCAACCACTTGAAAGGAGTATGGAGATTCCTCAAAAAACTAGAAATGGAACTACCTCATGACCCAGCTATCCTTATCCTTTGTATTTATTTGGAAGAACTTAAATCAGCATACTACAGTGATATAGCCCGTTTGATGTTTATAACAATACTATTCACAATACCCAAGTTATGGAATTAACCCAGATATCTATCAGTAGATGAAAGATTAGTAAAATGTGACACATATACACTGTGGAGTTTTACTCAGCCATAAAGAAGAATGAAATTATGGCATTTGTTGGCAAATGGATGGAAATGGAGAACATCATGCCAAGTGAAATGTCAGACTCAGATAATCAGGTGCTGAATATTTTCTCTCATATGTGCAAGCTAGAACAAATAAGAGAAAGAAGGTGGCAGGGGATGTGGAGCAGGGATCAGGTATCCTCGAGATAGCAGCAAAATCAGTGGATGACAAGGAGATCTGAAAAGAGGAAAGATGGGAAAGAGATGAACTGAAGAGTGAATTTAGTAAAACTGTGTTATGTGCATGTATAAATATACCACAGGGAATTTTACACTTATGCATATGTAGAAAGTACCATTGAAAAATACATAAAAGTGCAAAGGAAAATCAGTAGAGGAAGGAGAATAAACAGAGGGGAAAGGGGGTAGGAAGGAGGGATGATAGGAATTGAAATCAAAGTCCATTCACGTATGATTTTGTCAAAATTAACCCAACTACTAGATACAGCTATTATGCTGTAATAAAAGAGCTTTAAAAATGACTGTAGCTGCATTCTAGAAAACTGGGACCTTGAAGAGAATTCATCAATATCTTTCCTTCTATGCATCTGGAGTGGAGATGTGTGTTGTCTTGTTACCCAGGACATGGAGCACTTTGGCCAGAATGTAAACACTTGAGAAGGAAAGAATGAGTTTCTCACCTAGACTACTGAAGTGCAGCATGATCCTGAAAATAAGGGAGCTTCAAAGGGAGGTAGCTTCAGAGAATTCTTGAACTACATTTTTACCATTTCTCTGAAATATATTTGTGCATTGCTCTATGCACGCACATGTGTATGCACATACATACACATTTTTTTCTCCATTTAATTTGTACAGTTCAGATAGTGAATGTCCCAACATTCATCTTCTGTTCTGTACAGAAAAAAAGATAATTATTGTCTGCAATTGTATGTGTACGTTAATTTATTCAGATTTTTTTTCTGAAAAATCACAAAAGTTGCAGTGACACACATCACCCTTGAAAGCCTTGCTGAGGTGTGCAGGCACTTCTAAATCATAACTGAACTTTCTCCTCTCCTAAGAAATCAGGGGATTTGGGGGTTCTCATTCGTAATACCTCTATGTTGATTTCTTTCTTTGGGATTTAATTGGACTTGTTGGTATATCTTTTTGATTACAGTGACATAACCTAAAATGATGTAAATCATCTCTTGAAGCAGGTTCATAACAAAGTTTCTTGAAGTTGTGTGTTTATGCTTTAGGCCTGAAGCCAGTAGTTATAATGACTTTAGGAGTTGGAACACTTCCTAAAATACTTTTGAGTTAATGGAACTTGAAACATAAATATATAGAGGAGGAAGCTTCTGTTTATAGATTAAGTTAATATAATGTTTCTATGAAATTGAAATTATGGGAACACACCCAAAACCAGTATAACATGATACCAAAACTGGAATGGATGCATCAATGAAGAAAAACTACAGACTAATATCCCTGATGAACATAAATATGAAAATCCTCAATAAAATACACCTCGATCAGTGGGTTTCTTTACAGGAATGCAAGGTTGGTTCAACTTTTGTAAATCAATGAATGCAATTCATCACTTAAACAGAATTAAGGACAAGAATTACTAGATTATCTTAATAGATACAGAAGACCTTTGATAAAATCCAGCACCCATGTTTAAAATGTTGCAGAAATTATGGATTGAAGAAACTTGCATAAACATTGAAAAGGCCTTTTATGACAATCTCAGATCCAAAATCATATCGAATGGATAAAATGAAAGCATTTCCTCTCAAATCAAGAACAAGACATGGCTGTCAACTCTCATCATTCCTATTCAATATAGTCCTCAAAACATTAGCCAGAGTGACTGTATAAGAATAAGAAATCAAAGGATACAAATAAGAAAAAATATAAGACTATCTCTGTTTGCTGATGACATGATTGTATAAGACCCCCCCAAATCTCCACCTGAAGACTTACACAACTTATTATAAATCAGTTCAGTTTAGCAAAATAGAAGGATACAAGATCAACACTCATAAACCAATAGCTTTCCTATACTCCAAAAATGATTCAGCTGAGGAAGAAATCAGGAAAATCATCCCGTTCACTATAAACTAAAAAAAAATTGAAATTGTTCAAAAAGACTTAGGAATTAGACCAAAAATCTTGCAAATGCTAGAGGAAGACATAGGGTGAACACTCCTATGTTGCTTTCACTGACTTCCTTAATAAGATCTCTAAAGCATAAGAAAAAATACCAAGAATCAATAAGTGGGATGCCATCAAACTAAAAAGCTTCTACAAAGAAAAGGAAACAAGAGCATGAAGAGAGAGCTTAGAGAATGGGAGAAAATCTTGGCCAGTCACTCTTCCCATAGGGAATTAATATCCAGAATACATACAGAACTCAAAACATGTAATACCAAGAATATAAATAACTCAATGAATGAATGGGCAAAAGAACTAAACACACATTTTTCAAAAGAAGAAACACAAATGGCCAAGAAATATAAAAAAAAGTTCAGTAACTCCAGCAATTAAGGAAGTGCAACTCAAAACAACACTTAATATTTCACCTCATTCCAGTCAGATTTAAAAGATTAAGGTACACTTGTACATTGTTGGTGGGACTGCAGACTAGTATAGCCACTCTGGAAAGCAGTATGGAGATTCCTCAAAAAACTAGGATGGAAGCACCATCGCCTGACCCAGCTATCCCACTCCTTGGTATTTCCCCAAGAGATCTAAAATCAGCATCATAGCTAAATTATGGAATAAATTCATGTTCTTTTCACTAGATGACTAATGAAGAAAATGTGGCGCGCGCGCACACACACACACACACACACAAAATGCACTTCTACTCAACCATAAAAAGAATGAAATTATGTCATTTGTTGAAAAATAGAAATAGAATGAAATAAGTCAAACTCAAACTCAAAAGTTGAATGTTTTCTCGTATGCAGAAGGTAGAGTAAAGTAAGGGAGAGGGAAAGATAGGGTAACAAAGATGAGGGGATCAGTAATGTGAAGAAAGAGATCAAGAAGCAGATTAGAGGGCTGGGTTAGGGTTGGCAATGGAGGATGAATTTTTTTTGTTATTTGCACACATAAACATTTCTCAGGAAATTTCACCTTTATGCATACCTAGAAAAGTACCAATCTAATATAAATATAGATGAATGAAAGGAAGTAGAGTAGAGGTAGGTGAATGGTGGAGGGGAGGGAGGACAGGAAGGAGAGATGTGGGATCACAAACTGAAATCGAGTTTCATGCATGTATGAATTTGACAGGATGAAACCAACTACTACATACAACCATAAAGCTCAAAAAAGTAATAAAAATAAAAAAAGATCTGGTGATGTAGCTCAGTGGTAGAACATCCCAGAATTCAATCTTCTGTGTGTGATTTATGACTCAATAAAACCATTCTTTAAAAAAGAAAAAGAAAAAAAAAGCAGATCTAATTGTATAATAACCATCTGAACCTCTCCACCTGATACCTCCCATACTTTGTCTTATTACTGTTGAAAGATCTTATAAAAGGTGGTTGTAGCTGGGCATGGTGGTACATGTCTGTAATCCTAGCAGCTTGAGAGTGTGAGTTAGGATTATTACAAGTTCAAAGCCAGCCTCAGCAAATTAGCAAGGCCCTAATCAACTTAGTGAGAACCTGTCTCAAAATAAAAAAAGCAAATGTCTGGGGATGTGGCTCAGTGGTTAAGTGCCCCTGGGTTCGGTCAGTACCACCACCAACAACAAAAAGCATACAATTTGAAAAATTCTAGAAAGGATGAAGATAAAAATTATTATTGGCCCTATGATCCCATAGCATCCAGAGATAATGATAACCATCATTAAAAGAGTTTGGTATATTTCCTTCTAATATTTTCTTTTTCTCTCTATATGCATACATGTATGAATATATATTGTACACATATGCATAAATCCATATATGTGTTTATGTCACACCTACAGAGAGTGACAGTATTAAACTTCTATGGCTCAGCCTACTTGAAACACATACATGGCTTTTCTGTAATTCTTACCCACTTTCTCATTAGTGACTCTTAGATGATCCCCTATTAATGACCATTAGGTTGGGTGTCAAAGACCCTTAGATGATTAAGACCATTGTCTTGCTAATGACAATAAGACCTCTTATCCATGAATCTCTGTATTTCTTATCATAGTCCTGTAAGTTAGATCATTGGACCAAAGATTACAAAGATGTTAATGACCTATGGTAATTGATACTGAATGACTTTCTATAAATAAGTACATAAATGTCCATCCTCCCATCATCTGATTACATCTTTACTACAACATTTACCATGATGCCCCAGCAAGAAAGTGGGTAACAGCACATGCATACAATCACACACATATGCACACATACACACAAACATTGCAGACTCTGTCACACAGCTCTGATGGCTGCCCACACAAAAGTGATGGTGCCAATAATTGATAGTTTCTGTTGTAGAGGTCTTTTGCTTCCTTTGGTAGATTCATTCTCAAGTAGTTTATTTTATTTTTTTTAGATTCTGTTTAAGTGGTTATTCCATCCCTAGCTTTTCGAAGAATCTCCGTACTGCTTTCCAGAGTGGTTGTACTAGTCTGTTTAGTTATTCTGTTTAAGGGATGAATCAGATGTATTGATTTGCTTAGACTGAAACAGGCTCGTATCCTTGGAATGAAGCCTACTTGATCATGATGAATTCTTCTCAATGTGTTTTTGAATGCAGTTGGGTAGAACTTTATTAAGGATTTTTGTATCTGTGTTCATCAGGGATCGATCATTGAAGAAAGAAATTGAAGAAGACCTGAGAAGATGGAAAGACATCCCATATTCTTGCTTAGGCAGAATCAATATAGTTATAATGGCCATTCTGCCACAAGTGCTATACACATTCAGTGCAATCCCCATCAAGATACCAATGTCATTCTTTCTTTTTCTTTTTTCTTTTAAGAGAAATAGGGATGGTGAAAGTGAGAGAAAGAGAGAATCAGTTTTATTTAGTTTTTCATGTGGCTTTTGTTACTCTGAACTTAGTTGCACATATGGTGCTGGGATTTAAATCACATCCTTGCACACGCCAGGCAAGCACTAGAACCACTAAACCACTGCTCCAGGCCTAGCCAATATCATTCTTCACAGATATAGAAAAATAAATTCTCAAGTTCATTTGGAACAGTAAGAAACATGGAATCGCCAAAATTCTACTAAAGGAAAAAAAAAAAGAAAAAAAAGAAAAGACTGGAGGAATTACAATACCTGACCTGAAATTTAACTATAGAGCTGTGCTAATAAAAACAGCAAAGTATTGGTATCATAATAGGCAGAAAGACCAATTGGAATGGAATAGAAGGATGTATCTGGCAGGTTAAAGTCCTCCACCTCAAACCACCCTGTTTCTACCTCAGGCACCCTTATGCATAAACTGTGAAGCAGTCTTCCCATGAGGAATTATTCTTTCTTAAGTACCCTTTGTATACTTCCTACAGACTGCTCTCACCCACAACCCTTTATGATCATATGTTTGTGTGCTTTAACTCTTATCTAACACTGAAACCCAAAGATCCAGACATCTTTTTCTGGTATGCTAAGCTAGTGAAGTTTTGGGCATTCCTATGAGCTCATTGTTTGGGGAAGGAGAGGAAGGATGGAATTAAGGAAGTTGGAATTGAAGGAAAGGAAGGCCTTTGAGACTAAACTCAAATGTTTTTCACATGAACTCTGAAGGTCACACAGAGTGGTAGTAAAAGCTGAAAGAGGAGAACCTTTGAAGGATACTGTGGGTGAGTGATACTGTGGGTGAGTGAGGGTGACAATGCCATGGGAGAACTGGAACCACAGGAAGATCAGCAAGGAGGGAAATTCCAACTTTCCTCAAAGAAGTTGACTTGTAGGGACAATATATTTTTTTTTTAAAGAGAGAAGGACAGTGAGGGAGAGACAGAGAGACAGAGAGAACCAACTTTAGTTTTTCCCATGGCTTTTGTTGCTCTGACACTTAGTTGGGTACGTGGGTGCTGGGGTTTGAACCGGTATAGTTGCGCATGCCAGGCAAGCACCATAACTGTCGAGCCACCGCTCCAGCCCCTTGTAGGGACAATATTAGTGAGTTGAAAGGAATTTCAGAGAGTACAGTGCAGTGGGTTGAGAGAGGACTTGAAATCAAGATCAGCCGAGAAACCTTCATTTTTTGTAAAAGACTTCAGGGCAGGAAATAGCTCAGTGAGAGTTGATTTCAACTCTTACTCTTGGATACTCCTTGAATCATCTTGCAGGGAGATGCACTGGAACCCGAAAAGCAACACAGGCAGATACAACATTATCGAGTTCATACTTTATGCCATTCATTCTCCAAGAACCTACTGAGGTATGTGGTAATGTCTCCCTCATCTTATGAATGAGGAAATACAGGTTTAGGACAGAAGACCATTGGAATAGAATAGAAGACACTGAGACTAATCCAAAAATCTTTAATTATCTGATATTCAACAAAGTGTGAAATAATATAGCTTGGAGGAAAGACAGCCTATTCAACAAATGGTGCTAGACAAACTGGACAGCCATCGGAAGGCAATTGCAATTAAATTCTTACCTCTCACTTGCACAAAAATCCAATCAAAATTGATCAAGGAACTAGGAATTAAACCAATAACCATATAATTATTAGAAGAAAAAGTAGGATCAACACTCCACCATGTTGGTGTAGGCTCCTTCTTTCTTAACAAGACTCCTGTAGCACAAGAACCAAAACCAATACTTAATGAGTGAGATGCCATTAAACTGAAAAACTTATGCACAGCTAAGGAATTAGTCAAGAGTGTCAAGAGACAACCTACAGAATGGGAGAAAATCTTGACCTCCTATCTCTCCAACAGTGGCTAACTTAAAAAATTTAACAAAAAACACAATCATTGCAATCAATAAATGGGCTATTGAACTAAACAGAAACTTCTCAATAGAGGAAGTTCAAAACACCCAAAAGGTATATGAGAAAGATATACATCACTAACAATAAGAGAAATGCAAATTAAAACCACACCAAGATTCCACCTCACCCCAGTCAGAATGGCAAAAATGAATACAAACAATAACAGATGCCAGAGGGGTTGTGAGGATAATGGAAAACTAACACACTGTTGGTGGGATTGCACACTGGTACAACTACTCTTGAAAGCAGTGTGGAGACTCCTCAACCAATGAAGGATTGAACCACCATATGATCCTGCTATCCCACTCATGGGTGTTTTCCCAGAAGAGTTAGAATCAGCTTATTACACAGATACAGTTGCATCAATGTTTACAGCAGTTCAATTTACAATAGTGAAATGTGGAAATAAGGTAGATGCTCTTCACTGGATGAATAGATCCAAAAGCTGTGATAAATATATATACAACGGAGTTCTAATCAGCTATTAGAAAGAACACTATCATGGCTTTTGCAGGTAAATGGATGGAAAAGGAAAAAAAATCATGCAGTGTGAAACAAGCCAAACCCAGAGACTTCAGAGTCGAATGTTTTCTCTCACATGTGAATGCTATAGTAAAGTCTATGGTAGGATGAAAGTTAGTCAAGTTTATTTAATAGACCAATAATATCTGAAGTAACACACTGTGAGGACTATAGCTTTGGGGGGGAAGGGGAAAGGTGGGAGGAGAGGGAGTATAAATGGGGGTGGTAGAGTACATTTGACTCCTATGAGAACCCCAAACATATTCAGGCAGGTGTATAAATCTAGTAATTTCAATGTTTAAATTACATGTATAAATGGTCATTTATTTCTGTAATTTGGGAGAACTACAGAGGAGGTATAAGATTGGGGAGACGGGGAAGCGGGTAGAGACATCTTGGACAAGGATCGGGTTAAAGCAACTCTTAATATGTGTGCATGAATGTAGGTGAACCAATGAATACCTTCATTATGTAAGTTGATGATGAAATGAAAAAAGTGATGCTGCCAAGTCCTGAGGCAAGGATAGCAGAAGTGCTTTGGATTTTTTGTCCAGTGACTAAAAAGTCCAACTCTAAGAGGTTTTTGTTCTGAGAGGGTTGGCTACCTTAGCAACAGAGGAACCATATTATAGCCAGAAGTGTGGGAGGAGAAACATGGGGTAACAGCACTGGACCCATCTCCTTTGTTTTCATCCATTTTTGTGTTGCTATGACCAAAACACATGACAAGAACAACTTAGAGGAGGGAAATTTTATATGGGACTCATGCTGTCAGAGGTCTAAGTCCACAGAGGGCTTATTCATTCCCTTGCACTGGGCCCAAGGTGAGCCAGCATTTCAGGGAGGAAGGTCCCTAAGGAGGAAAAGTGTTCAGCCAATGATGGGGTCAAGAAACAGAGAGCAAGGCATGATGACTCACCCTTGTAATCCCAACAGCTGAGGAGGCTGAGACAGGAGGATTGCAAGTTCAAAGCCAGAATCAGCAACTTAGCGAGGCTCTAAGCATTTTAGTGAGAACTTGTCTCAAAATAAAAAAAAAAAAATAAGAAGGGCTGGAGCCTGGCTCAGTGGGTACACACTTACCTGGCATGTGCAAGGATTTCAAACCTCAACACCACATACACAACGAAGTGTCAAAGCAATGAAAGCCACATGAAAAACTAAATAAGATTGATTCTCTCTTTCTCTCTCTCTCTCTCACTGTCCCTCCCTCTTTAAAAAAATAACACACACACATAGAACCCAATAAATAAAATTTCTAATACAAAAAAATTTTAAAAAATGAAATAAAAACTGAGAGAAAGCATAAGGGGTCACCAAATGAACTACACTTCCAGAGCATGCCCATTTGTCCCATCTCCACCAGCCACATCCCAATTGCTTACAGATACCATCCAATAAATCTATTCAAACTAGGATGGACTAGTGAAATTACAGATATTATAATGTACTCCTTTCACCTCTGAATATTCTTGCATCAACAGGAACTTCTGGGGTACACCTCACATCTAAACCTTAACATTCAATCCATCCCGCAGTAGCTTATGTCTTTCTTACCATACACTTACCATACAAGATGCAATCAGTTCATCTCCAAGAGTCCAGTACTCTTAATGCCTCTAGCACTGCCCAAAAGTTCCAACACATCCAAGGTCTCCTCTGAGATTCAAGGCACAGTCTTGGATGTGAATCCCTATAAAAATCGGAAACAGATCACATATATCCAACATACAGTGTCAGAGAATAAATGTTAACATTTGAAAAGGGAAGAACAGGGGCAAGGTAGAAGGATTGGGGCCAAAACAAGACTGAAACCCACTGAGCAAACAGGTCCCCTTTCTCCATGTACAGCATCTAGGATACTTGACTCCAGGTTGTTATTTCTAAAGGGCTTGGGTGGCTCTGCCCCTTTGTCCTTGCTGGTTTTGTTGCACATGGGCTCTCCTTTAGTCTGGGTCTCAGCAGACCCTGGATATCATGGCAGCAGACTGTTCACATTTTTGGCATCTTTTTTCCTGAGGTCTTTGTCCCAGCTTGAGCTTCGCCTACACAACTTTATGAATTGTCTTCTTTAGGGTTGCCCACAAGTTGGAGTCTTGAGGGTTTTCAACCCTCTACACTTTGCTGTGCCTCCCAGATCTTCCTTTGAAACATCAATGGAAGACTCCATGACCCCTGAACTCAAGCATCTTAAATTCCAATAGAACTAACACCATGTGAATGATACTAAAGTCTACTTCTAGCTCTAGCAATAATGTGGTTCCCTGGGATCAGGCCTGCAGAAGGCCTTTGAATTACTATGTGGTTAAGCATGATGAAATACTCCCTAATCCTGTACTAGCAGGTTGCTCCCATGATCTTCATCTCAAAGGAATTTCCTCTTCTAAATCCTGGAGCATGTAGTGAGAGTAATCTTACAAATGCCTAGGATGAACTTGAGACATGTTTCCTATGGTCTCTGTGCATAGTGACACCGGTGATGTGGATGTCGGGTTCGTGTCCTCTCGGAGTCGAAGAATGAAACCGAGGGA
>PVKS010031684.1:0-23239 GCA_004027875.1 Aplodontia rufa | reverse complement strand
GGGGTATTTCTGATTTAGGAACAAATGCATATCATTGTTATTTTATATGCATTTATGATTTATAATAACTCATTAATAAAAACATTTTTAAAAATCTATTTTATTTATTTTTTCTTCTGGTTTTTAGTTTTTTGGACACTTAGTTGTATATGTGGTGCTGGGGTTCAAATCTTGGTCCTTGTGCATGCTAGGCAAGTGCTATACCATTAGAGCTATTGCTCCAGCCCAACTTCTGCTTCTTGCTAGAGGAAATGTTGGAAACCCACAAATCCTTACTATTTTTGAAGCATGCTTTTTTTTTTTTTTAACTGCCCATCTAAACTACCTGCATTTAATTACATAAAACAGTTATTTTTACTTATATGATGATTTAATGTTTTTTACAGTTGTATGTGTATCATTAAAAGTTATCAGACTAGGGGCTGTAGTGGGTTACGGTGCTTGCCCAGCATGCCCAAGTATATGGGTTCAAACCCAGCACCCACGTGCACAACTAATCATCAGAGCAATGAAAGCCATGTGAAAAATTCAATAAAAATTGATTCTCTCTATCTCTCTCACTGTCCTTCTCTTTTAAAAAAAAAAAAAGTTATCAGACTATACTGTTATAAATTTTAATTTTAACAAAATAAGAGGTAATTTTCTTCTTTGGAGGTGCTGGGCATAAAAACCTAGGGCCTTGTTTGTACATACTGGACGGGGCCATCTTAACAATTATTCCCAGCTGTTTCTTCAGGCTCCCTTCTATGCTCCATTTTTTGGGGGGGGCGGAGATTTTAGGGGTGAATATGAATTGCCATCTCCAACTGATTTTATAGAGCTCATAGATTTTTGGTCAGTATATTGATAAATCACCAGATGAAAGTAAAAAATGAGTATTGAACTGGATGCAATGGTGCATGCCTATAATCCTGGCTACTTGGGATGGTATAAAACAGGAGTATTATAAGTTTGGGAACAGCCTCAGCAATTTAATAAGACCCTGACTCACAAAGGGGTAAGGATGTAGTGCATCTTTAAAGTGCTTATTGCCTAGCAAGAACAAGGCCCTCGGTTTAATCCACTAACAGAGGGGTAAGGGTAAATAAAAAGTAACCATTGAAGTAAGAAGAAAGGAAAAGAAATAACCAAGTATTTTATTTATGAGATGATCAGATGGTGATAGCAATTCAGAAACTTGCTTTTTATGAACAGACCTTATTATACTCATGAAGTGAGTGATCACTTGTCTTAATAGCAGCAGTAAAATCTGTTTGGGAAATTATAGAGTAGAAAATAGAATATATAGACAAAGCTGTATATGTCTTAGTTTTTGAATCATCTCTCTTTTTATTTTAGGATGAGTAGTATGTCAGCACTCTTTCGGCTATCTATGTACATCAGGGTATGGATTAAAATATTATTTCTGTCTTAAACTATCATTTTTGTAAATGAGCAATTTTTAGTTAATTTTTTTTTTATTTTGATTTCAGACTTGCCATAACTATTTTATTGAAGACCTTGGATTACCGGTTTGGGGATCATATACACTTTTTGCTTTAGCAACTCTGCTTTCAGGACTGTTATTAGGACTTGTAAGTACATCATTTTTAGAGTACTAAAAAAATACTTTAAAATAATACAGTTGAATTAGTTGCATCATATGTAATATTCATTCAGGTTTCTGTTTATCTTTTTGCAGTGTATGATATTTGTGGCAGATTGCCTTTGTCCTTCAAAGAGACGCAAACCACAACCATACTCTTTAAGTAAGTATATTTTAACTTTTTTTTTTTGCTGTGTAAATCCATGAACTCACACATTATAAACAAGCTCTCTACCACTGATCTATATCCCAGACCTAAAATGGTTATTTTATTCACTATAATCCTGTTGGTTTCTGTAAATACACATACACACTTAATAGGTTCCTCTTCTAGCTTTGGTTCCTAAGTGTTGAGTGGTGGTCTCTATCAATTGTGGTATATAAAGGAAGGGGGAGGATATATATATATATATGGATATATATATATATATGGATATATATATATATATATATATTTTTTTTTTTTTTTTTTTAAAGAGAAAGGGACAGTGAGAGAGAGAGAAAGAGAAACAATTTTTATTTAGTTTTTTATGTGGCTTTCGTTGCTCCGAGACTTTGCTGTGGTTCGAACTCTCGTACTTGTGCATGCCAGGCAAGTGCCGTAACCACTGAGCCACCGTTCCAGCCCTGGAGATATATATTTAATGTGAGAATGGTAGCCCAGTGGATTTTGGAACACTCTTATTTTCTTGACTCCTAAAGAGGTTCAACATTGCATTTAGCTTGTAGACACTTAGTAACATTAACCTGATGTCCGTTTGTTTGAATATTTCATGTTATTCATGGATCTGTTTCAGTATACCTGAGTCAAAATGGAAATTTTTAGAATTTGAATATATTTTGCTCTTGAAGTCATTTATTATTATAGAGGCCACATTTGAAGATTATTCTTTGTTCCTGCCAATCTTCAGTTTTTTTGGTAGAATATTGGAAAATGCAATTTCTGTAGCTAATTTAGAATTGGCATTGACACTAAACTGTGCTGTAAAATGACTTTATATAATTAGAAGTATTTATTGCTGCGTGTTGTAATATAAATACTTCCCAATCTTTTATTTTTGATCTTGGAAAATTGTGCTGATAGTAGAAGCCCTTTTATTTTCAGTTCAGAAATAACTTGGATGTCTCTTTCTGTTATCTGTTTGGTAGTTGTCTGCATAGATAATACTGCTCCCATTTTATAGTTGAGGAAACTAAGATTCAGAAAGATGAAGGATTTCCCGGAGGTCACACAGAAATGACAGAGCTGAGTGTAGACCTAAATGAAACTCATGGCCTAATACTTCCTGCATCTTGCTGCCTTTCTTGATTTAGGATTATAGAGGTCAAAACTCCTGAAATTAAATCAGTGAGTATTTCATTTGAAGTGTACTTGTCCTACAGATCACTGATAGATTATTTTTTCATCTCCTAGATATTTGTATTGATTCTGAAAGGGACAGTTATGGTTAAAGGACTAATTTTATTCACCAGGGGATATCGACCTGCAGGGTCAATGTAAGCATAGATTACTTAAAAGACAAATTTCTTGTCAGGTTTAAGGTTTTTGAAGTGAAATGAATGTAATATGCCCATTCACCAACTCTTAAATTATGAATAAAATATAAGACTTGATTTAGTAGATATGAAAGTTAACTATATAAAAATACTTTTGATTATTAGTTTTCTTGATTACTATTCTCTATCTTCATTTTCACTTAAGTTCTACAGCTGTCAGAAAATCTGTAGGTGATAGGGTACAACTGGCCTTAGATCCCATAAATGTACCCAAGTTCATGCTGAATCATATGATATAGACCGAAGCATTATTGACACAGTTGCCAGATTCTCAACTCTGTCAAAGTCATCTGCTGCCAACTGGAGCAAACCTGAAAGCTTATACTTGCCAGTAGAACTTGCTGGTCCCTGTCTTGGTTTTGGAATTAAGTTCTGTGGTGAGGCTGGGAATTTGCATTTCTGACAAATCCTAGGTGAAGTTAATGCTGCTTTTCTGAAGACTGCTCTTTGAAAACAAAGCACTGTCTTACAGAAAATGGTTACCAATAGGAAGTTGTATAGGTCCCAGCCCATGAAAGAAGTTGATTTGGTGATGACATACAAGCCAGAGGAAATGGCAGAAATGAGACTATACATCTTTTAGCAAGTTACTAGAAAATTTCATAGAAATTTGAAAAAATGATTTAGCTAATTCATGACAAACTTAAGTTTCTCTCCTCTACTAATGTCCACAGTAAAAAGTTATTAGATAAATTTATACCCTAAAATATCTTTTAATTTGGAGAGATTGAAAAGCATAAAGTAATGGATTTTCTAAATAAGTATTACTGTGCATATGCTTAGGTAATTTGTTTTCTTTTAATGACATAACTGATACATTTTTTTTTAGAGAGAGGGACAGTGAGAGAGAAAGAGAATCAATTTTATTTCGTTTTTTCATGTGGCTTTCGTTGCTCTAACACTTCGTTGTGTACGTCATGCTGGTGTTCAAACCTGCATCCACCAGCATGCCAGGCAAGCGCCTCAACTGCTGAGCTACTGCTCTAGCCCAGCAAACTTTTTAAAGCGATGCTGTGTGGTTTCTGGAGCATGCCACATGGTTTGAGTTGTTTTCCAATATAAGAATTTGCCTAAGATTTTGAATTGTTCAGGGAAAATATTCAGCCCCTTCTGCCTTTTGGTCATGTAGCACTAAGTCTGAGGACAGAATTGACTCCATCCTCAGAACCCAGATGATGTTATTAAGATGCTATGTGTTTCTTTCTTTTTTTTTCTTTTTTAAAGAGAGAGGGACAGTGAGAGAGAATTAATTTTTTAGTTTTTCATGTGGCTTCGCACTTCATTGTGTGCATGGTGTTGGGGTTTGAACCCATATCCTCACACATGCCAGGCAGGCGCCGTAACTGCTGAGCCACTGCTCCAGCCTTGATGCTATGTGTTTCTTAATTGCTTAGTTTTCCATATCTTGTTCCAGTCTCCTCTTGGCTCTTAGTAAATTGCTCAAGATGATCATAGAAAGCTGAGGAAGGATCATAGAATCCTGAGGAAGAATGAAACTCACTTTCTTCTTATACCCACCTAACTTTTATAGAAATCCTGGTGCATTCCATTTGTAAAGAAGGAATTAGAAGAGTTACCGTAAACCATGGTGTCTCAATTTTGACTGGATGATTTTTAATTGTGATGGACTATATCCAGTAGCTGCCAGTAGCACTACCCAGCCCCCATCCCCAGAAGTGACACTCAAAGGTATCTCCAGACATTCCAAAGTGTTTGTTGGGGACAGTATCATTCTTGGTTTTTTTAAAAAAAACAAAACAAAACTAAACAAAAAAACTGTTGTAAACTGTGGTACTCATCAGAACAATGTGGGATGTGATACAGCACAGGGTCTGTTAACCCAGAATAAAGAGGGATGTCAAGCAGACAGAACAACAGGTTGTCCACTATTGGGAATTTCTTCTCATAGTGTTCCACTTATTAATCCTCCTGCTAGTTCTGGGTTGCCCAGGATTGGGGCAATCTGAGATGAGTGAACATAGTAAAAGTCTTTGTCCCAATTTCATCTCAGTAACATGGCATGCTCTGAACTGAACTAGCAATTGGCCCTGTAACAAATAGAAAAGAAGTGTGTATGTGCACATATTTGAATATTCATTGAGCTGTATACTTAATATTTGTGCATTTATTGTTTGTAATTATACCTTAGATGATGAAGGGGACTTTGAGACTAGAATAAGCATGGACAAGAATATGATCTTCAATTGTAAATTTGTGATTTCCTTTTCCCTGGGAACCAAAACAAGATAGTGTTGAAGTTTTAGTATACATATAGACTAAAAGATAATAGCAAATTAATGTAAGATCTGTTTAATAGAGTATATTTTCTTAAAATTTACACATGTACAGCATTAATGCTGATCGATTAATTTCAGTTCAGTTTATAAATAAGTGGGTCATTAGAATGAATTTGACAAGTACAAAATGGATTGTCCTACCAGTCTTTCTTTTTATAATATCCACTGTTTTCTTAATTTATTCCTTTTGGAAATCTATCCATATATAAACAAGCAATTATAGGCATATGAATCATTATGCCTTGATTTTAATCTAAAATGTACTATATAAACAACAACACATTTCTGGTGTTTGTCTTTAAGAAAAATCATTGCCAGAATTTTCTCAACCTTTGAAAAAAGTAGAGGAGGAACAAGAGGCTGATGAAGAAGATGTTTCAGAAGAGGAAGCTGAAAGCAAAGAAGGAACAAACACAGACTTTTCACAGAATGCCATAAGACAACGCTCTGTGGGTCCATCGTTGGCCAGTGACAAATCCTAGTTAATTTTTATGGATATCCTAATATCATGATTTTAACAAAAACTGAAGTTTGATCATTTGTTTTTTATGTGAGCTGTGACTTGGTTTTGTATTTCAGGGTTCAGTTTAGATTGTTGTTCGATTGAACAGTTTTCATTAAGAAAATAAAAGCTGTTATAAAAGTTTGTAATATGATTTAAGAACATTATGGTGGATTAAACAATGTTTAATTTTGGAAAATCTGGTGCCAAGCAATAAGATTTGTATATGTTTGTTTAATAATAACCTGTTTCAAGTCTGAGTTGAAAAAATTACATTTCCCGAGGTTTGCATTATTGGGGTATTTAAGATTACTTTAGAGAAAAAGATTTCTCATTTAATATGATTTTTCTCAGTTTCACTGTGTGAAAAAAAAGAACGTATTTCCCATAAATGGGAACATTTGCCCATTGTCTCGAAAATGCATTTTCAATGATAACTCTGTGGTCTTTTAGAGATGTAGTTCAAAATTTTCTCATTTTTAAAATTATGCAACTAATAAAAACTATATTGCTTTAATTACAGTTTTCTGCACATCATATACAGAATATGCTACTGATGAGGAAGTTTTTATAAGTATATGGTGTTCTTTTGATTCCTATAAAGGTTAATTTGTTTTTTTTTGTTCCCTTATTCAATATATGGCTTATATTTTTAAATTTACTATGTATTTTTCAGATTGGATGAGATGGAAAATATTGCTGCTTATATTTACTATTGGAAAACAGTACCTTTTAGTTTCAAATTGAGGTTTTTCTGAGAATTCCATCAAATTGAGTTGTATTGATAATTTAAAATTTTGGTCAGACCAGATTTTACATTATTATTGTTGAAATTTTTCTTAAATATTTTCATTTTGTTCTTTTTTTTTAATTGTGAAAGTGAACATTCCTTATTTTTATTTGAAACAGAAGAGCTATGGTATTTTATACTTTAGAAATGCAAAGCTTAATTTGATATAAAATAAAGTTTGTTTTCTACTCAGGAAAAAAACATCTTCCACTGCATGCTTTCAGAATATCTTTGTCCTTATATTCAGAAAATTCTTCAATTGATTATAGTTATTTTATGCTTGGTGTTTTAAAGTTGTGGCATCTTTATGTTTTTTAAAAGACACTTAATATTCTGTTGTCCTTGACTGCTAATGTTGTATTTCTCAGGTGAAGTCAGCAGAAATGCGTAGTTTTCATCTTATAGCACGGGGAGGGTGCAGTGGAGGATTGTGTAACTACAAGAACAGGAATGACCGCAAATACTCAGAATGAATCATCCAGCCGTTATGTAATAGATTATTTCTGTAAAATCCCCCAATTTTAAGGTTCTGTTATTGTGTGAATTCATTAGACTTGCAATATCCTAATGTACAAGTTTTCTTTAAAGGCTTTTCCTTTAGAATATTAAATATTCTGCCATTAAATGGTCTGGATGTGTAATTTGTGATGCCTTAGAAAAATATTCTAAGCAAAAAATAAACTTTTATAAGCACTTCACTAAAGCTGAAGACCAGTATGATTTCTAGTTGCATATTTCAAATTATGCTTAATTGCTTTATATTGCTTTGTATATTTCAGGACTAGCTAGCTACATATTGCTATATATTTATTTTACATGTGTAATCAAAGGCTGGAGTCTTTTTTTCTGTTATTTGTGATTATTGAGGAAAATAATGCTCACTAATCAAGCATTCTGTTTTTAATATCCTAATATTTTTCAGGTTTTTAATTAGAAAATGGTATATTACAGAAAATTAAATGTTGGCTGACCAGGTGGGTCTTGATATTGCCATAAACATATGATCTCATCATGGTTGTTGAAGATTATCACTGTAGACATCTGAATAATTTTCTGTTGATACCAGAGGCATGCAAAACTGAGAAGGGGTCAATAACAAACAGTTTAGAAATGAGTAATGTGCGGTGCCAGTAATATTCTGGGGAATTTGGGTTCACCCACCCACCATAATAATTAAGCTCCACCACTGAAGTATTGTAAATCTCAGTGGGAAATGAGACCTCTCAGTGGTCTCTAGTGGAAAATGCAGTGTTTCTCCACATATTGCCTAAGGTTTATCAGCAAGATTAAAAAGTCTTAATGAAGATTCCTGGGTATATGTCAATGTTATAGTTTTGGTATGAAGTGCCTCCCCGAAACTCATGATTAGATTATGAGAGCTGTGACCTAATCAATGGATTAGTCCATATGATGGATTAATGATTTGAAAGGACTATGGTGCTGGGTGGTAACTGAGCAGGTGGGATGTGGCTAGAGGAGATAGGTCACTGGGAGCATGTCTTTGAGGTTATATTTGACAAAGGGAGCAAAAACATAGTGTGGGGGCTGGAGCAGTAGCTCAGCGGTTATGGCACTTGCCTGGCATGCACGATTATGCAAGTTCAAACCCAATTCCATGTACACAACTAAGTGTCAGAGCAATGAAAGCAATGTGAAAAACACAATTAAAATTGATTCTCTCTCTCTCACTGTCCTTCTCGCTCTAAAAACAAAACAAAACCATGCTAAGGGGCTGGAGTGGTGGCACGGCCGTTAACGGTGCTTGTCTGGATTGTGCGAGTATGTGTGTTCAAACCCCAGCACCACATATACAACGAAGTCTTGCAGCGAAAGCCACATGAAAAACTAAATAAAACTGATTTTCTCTCTCTTACTGTCCCTCTCTCAAAAAAATAAAAGAGATACATGCTAATTCAGTCCTATGATGGAAATGCTAATGGGTTTGAGATGTTGGAGACCTCTTAGAAAGGCTCTGGGGGTGCCACAGTGAGAATGAGGGTTGATAAAAGATAGTGAAATTTGTTTGAATGTGGCACTGTTTGAATTCTGTGTGTAGCTCACAACCTGAGCATCAAGCTAATAAATAGGAGAGCAGAGCTAGAAGAATCTTGGAAAAGCAAAGTTGAAGCTTTGGCACAGCACAGCCTATCTCTGGACATCTTGAAATAATTTTTACCACCTACCCATTTTGAGTAAAGCTTTTCAGTTACTTGAAACTAAAATGTGATCATGGCTGCCACCTCTTTGGACTTTGTGAAAAAATGGTATCTTCATTTACCATAACCTAGTGCAGTCCCATGTCTGGTTCATTGTCTGAGAGTATTTCAAGCCATGGTTTACTTCTCACTGGACATTCCAAGATCAGGAGAAAAAGAGTTTATATAAATCACGGTCTAAGTCAGACATGTACAGCACACATACTGGGTAATGGAAGGTTAAATGAATATAGTTTGGGGGAGCTTTTTGTTGCTTATAATTTACACACTAATGTTCTGTAAGCATTAGAAATCCAGGAAGCTAAGCTAAAAAATAGTGTGTTATTGGGTTCAAGTGTAGCTGTTATGTATGAAATCAAGACAAAGAGCCTTGTTCGGCTTTTAAAATCCTTTTATTTTACATTTTAATGGCTAGTGAAAAAAATTCTTGTGTATCATTTTAGACAATACCTTGAGTCTTTGACAATGGGAGAAATAAAGATTTGAAGGTGGTGAGAAAGTTTTATTTTGTCTCTACAGAGGAAGAAGGAAAGAGGAGTATGTTTTTGTCATCTGGAATGATTTTTGATCTAATGTTTATGCAAGTGGACTCCAGTTGAATAACCCTACTGCTTAATACTCTAATTTGCATTGTAACTTAAATAATTTTTGAAATATATTTTGCAAATTTGTCGAGTGATGACTTTTTTTTTTTAAATGATTTACAAGCTTCTTGTCAATGCATGCTTTAACTCTTACTGGGGAAGCCAAATTACTAAATTACTTGTAAGTTTTAGTATGATTACCTGCAAAGTGTTTTTGTTATGTTCAGTGTTTATATATGAGTTCAAGATGTTAAATGGCTTCAGATTTCAGGATTATTTTAAATCTAAGGATATGCAAGTTGTATATGATGATGTCTTATTCTCACTTTTGGATATAAGCTTACAGAGAAATTACAGTATGTAAAAGTAAGACAATGTGCATTTTTCAGTAATCTTTAGAACTTCCCTTTATTGTATTATATGCTGCTTCTTTTAAAAATTGTGTTATTAGATTTTTAAAAAAATTTATTAGTGCATTATAGTTTTACATAATGTTGAGATTAGTTGTCACATATTCCTAAATGCATACAATTCAGCAATACAATTTGTTCAATATCTGCCCCCTCCACATCCCTCTACCTCCTTCCTCCTGTCCCCTGATCCCTTACCTTTCTTCTGGGTCCTATATTATTCCTAAAAAATCCAAATACAGTGATATAATTCTTATACCTATGAAGAACATTTTTTATATATGGCTGTAGTATGTACAATGACATTTATAACTGCTTTGAATGTACCTTGCTTTATCTTAGTTCTAATGTTTTCCCTTCTCCCTTCCTATCATCCCTTGTTATTTGACAATGGGATTGAACATTTACGTTTTTGTATAGGTATGCAGCATGACTTGTTCAAATATTTTATGAAATATATTGCAACTGTATCACATAAATACTAACATTTTGCATGTTTGGTCTATGGATCTAAAACATGAGTTTGTCTACTGAGCGTGGGTTTAGGTCCAGCCTCCACAAATGAAGAATACCATTTGGCCTTTGACTCTCTGTATTTGACTAACTTCGCTCAGCATGATTTCTTCCAGTGCTATTCATTTACCTTCAGTAGATGCAATATTGTGGGGGTCTGACCTTCACTCCCTTTCATCAGCTGCCCTGGAGCGATCTTGTTACTATTTGTATAAGTTCCTCCTGGAGGGGCTGCTAGGGGGTGCTTTGTTAATCTTGGTAATTGTTGATACAAAAGGTCAAACAGGGTGGGTCAGAATGTATTGACCACAGAATGTTCCTAACTTTTGTCTGTACTCGAAATCTACATAAGGATTATTGATTCCTTGGCTGTCTCCCCTCCTCCCTATATAAAAACCCGTGTGCCTTAGTAATAAATGGATTCTGGGCTGCCATCAGCTGCGTGTGGTTGACCCGTTTCCCCGGCTGGGAGGGAAGGGGTTCCCGGACGAGGGGGACCTGGGTTCCAGCCGTCGGCACTCATCTCCTGATTCGGCCCTGGCGGGGACCATCTGGCTGGTTCGGATCTCCTTGACCGCTGCCCAGGGATGCCTGGGTAGCAACACAATATCATTGTCTCTAATAGCCGAGTAGAACTCCACTGTATATATATACCAGAGCTTTTGGATTCATTCATCCAGTGAGGGGCATCTGGGTTGGTTCCATAATTTAGCTATTGTAAATTGAGCTGCTGTGAACATGGATATTGCTGTGTTGCTGTAACGTGCTGATTCTAACTCCTCTGGGAAAATACCCAGAAGAGGGATAGCTGGATCGTATGGTGGATCCAACCCTAATTTTTTGAGGAGTCTTCACACTGCTTTCTAGAGCGGTTGTACCAGTCTGCAATTGCACCAACACTGTGCTAGTGTTCCTATCTCCCCACAACCCCTCCAGCATTTGTTATTATTCACCTTCTTCATCTTTGCCAGTCTGACTGGAGTGAGGTGAAATCTTAAGGTAGTTTTGATTTGCATTTCTCTGATTGCTAGTTATTTAGAACACTTTCTCATGTATTCATTGGCTTGCTCAGTGTCCTCTGTTGAGAAGTTTCTGTTTAGCTCTCTGGTTCATTTATTGATTGGATTGTTTGTGTTTTTGTTACTGAGTTTTTTGAGTTCTATATAATTTTTGGATATGAGTCCCCTGTCAGAGGGATCACAGGCCATGATTCTCTCCCATTCTGTAGGTTGACTCTTGACTGTTTTGACTATTTCCTTGACTGTACAGAAACTTTTTAGTTTAATGGCATCCCACTAATTGATTTTAGACTGTAATTCTTTCACTGCAGGATCCTTGTTTAGGAAGTCATTACCAATTCCTATATGCTGGAGTGTTGGTCCTCATTTTTCTTCTAGCAGATGTATGGTAGCTGGCTTAATTCCTAATTCCTCCATCCATTTAGGTTTGATTTTTGTGCACGGTGAGAGATAAGGATCTAATTTCAATTTTTTTTCTGCAAGTAGCTGTCCAGTTTGTCTAGCACTATTTGTTGAATAGACTGTCTCTCCTCCATGTTAATTTTGACCCCCTTTGTCAAAGATTAGATGTTTAAAGATTTGGGGCTTTGCCTCAGAGTCTTCTATTCCATTGTTCTTCATTCCTATTTTGATACCAATACTATGCTGTTTTTAATACTACAGCCCGATAGTATAGTTTTAGATCTGGTATTGTAAAACCACCTGTTTCACTTTTCTTGCTTAGTAATGTTTTGGGTATTCTGGGTTTCTTATTGTTCCAAATGAATTTGAGAATTGCTTTTTCTATATCTACAAAGAATGATATTGGAATCTTGATGGGGATTGCATTGAATCTGTACAGTGCTTTTGGCAGAATGGCCATTTTAATTATGTTAATTCTGCCTAACCAAGAGCATGGAACACTTTTCCATCTTCTCAGGTCTTCTGCAATTTCTGTTTTCAGTGTTTGATAATTTTCATTGTAGAGGTCTTCTCTTGTTAGATAGATTAATTCCCAAGTATTTTATTCTTTTAGAGGATATTGTGAATGGGACCTATTTCCTAATTTCTTCTTCTTCCCTATTATTGTTGGTATATGGAAAGCTATTGATTTATGGATGTTGATCTTGTAGCCTGCTACTTTGCCAAATCTGTTTATAAGCTCTATCAGTTTTCTGGTGGAGTTTTTTGAATCTTACAGATATAGGATCATGTCATCAGCAAAAAGGGATAGTTTGACTTCCTTTCTTCCTATTCTTATCCCTTTGATTTCTTCCTCCCGTCTGATTGCTCCAGCCAGGGTCTCAAGGACTATATTGAATAAAAGTGGTTAAAGCAGGCAGCCTTGCCTTGTTTTGTTACCCAAGTTCAGCGGAAATGCTTTCAACCTTTCTCCATTTAGGATTATACTAGCTGAGGGTTTGTCATATATGGCCTTCACAAAGTTAAGTTCCTTTGATCCCTATTTTCTCTAGTTTTGAGCATAAATGGGTGCTGGATTTTATCGAGGGCCTTTTCTGCATCTATTGAGATGATCATATGCTTTTTATCCTTAATTCTGTTTAAGTGATGAATTACATGTATTGATTTGTGTATGTTGAACCAGCCTTGCATACCAGGAATGAAGCCCACTTGATCATGATGATGATCTTGATGTGTTTTTGAATGTGGTTTGCAAGAACTTTATTAAGGATTTTGCATTAATATTCATGAGGGATATTGGTCTGTAGTTTTCTTTTTTTGATGTGTCTTTGGGTTTTGGTATCAGAGTTATGGTTGCTTCATAAAGAGTGTTTGGAAGAGTTCCCTCTTTTTCAATTTCTTGGAATAGCTTCATAGGAGAGGTGTTAGCTCTTCTTCAAAGGTGTGGTAAAGCTGCAGAGAATCCATCAGGTCCTGGGCTTTTCTAAATTGCTGTGTGGATTTTGGTGCCTGTTTTTAGGCTGTTTAGGATTTCAATTTCATCCTGTGTCAATTTGGGGATGTTGTATGTGTCTAGAAATTTGTCTGAGTCATCTCGATTATCTGATTTAGTGGAATATAGTTTTTCAAAATATGTTCTGATAATCTGTTTGATTTCCATGGGGTCAGTGGTGATCATCCCCTTTTTGTTGGTGATTTTATTGATTTGCTTTGATTCTCTCCTTCTTTTAGTTAGATTAGCTAGGGATCTGTCAATTTTATTTACTTTTTCAAAGAACTACCTCTTTGTTTTGTCAGTTCTCTTTATTGTTTTTTTGTTCTCAAATTCATTGATTTCAGCTTTGATCTTAATTATTTCCTGTCTTCTGCTGGCTTTGGGATTAGACTGTTTTTTCTTTTGTAGAGATTTGAGTTGAAGCAAAAGCTTATTTGTTAGGGATCTCTCCTGATTCTTAATATGGACATCAATGCAATAAATTTTCCCCTTAAGAATGCTTTTATGCTGTCCCAGAGGTTTCGATATGTTGTGACCTCATTCTCATTCTCTTCCAAGAATTCCTTAATTACTGTTCTCATGTCTTCATGGATACAAGCCTCATTTAATAGGGTGTTATTCAATCTCCACATATATGTGTGTTTTGTGCCATGGTTTTTGCTGTTAATTATTAGGGTCGTGGCATTATGGTCTGATAGGATACATCATGGAATAATATCTACTTTTTTATTTTTGCTGAGATTTCCTTTGTGAACTAGTATATGATCTGTTTTGGAGAAGGATCCATGTGCTGCTGAGAAGAAGGTATACTCTGCCATTTTGGGGTGGAATAATCTGTAGATGTCTGTTAAGTCTGTTTGATTTATGGTGTTGTTTAGACTGGAGATCTCCTTATTGTTTCTTTGCTTTGATGATTTTTCTATTGGTGATAAAGGAGTGTTAGAGTCTCCCAGTACGATTGTGTTGAGGTCCACAAGTGGTTTTATATCTTGGAGTATTTTTTCCACATAGTTGGGAGCATTGGTGTTTGGAGAGTATATATTCACTATGGTTATTTCCTCCTGTTGTATTGTTATCTTTACTAGGATGTAGTGGCCTTCTTTTTTTTTTTTTTTTTTTTTTTTTTTTTTTTTTTAAGAGAGAGGGACAGTGAGAGAGACAGAGAAAGAGAGAAACAACTTTATTTAGTTTTTCACATGGCCTTAGTTGCTCCAACACTTAGTTGTGTACGTGGTGCTGGGGTTTGAACCCGGGTCCTCATGTTTGCCAGGCAAGCGCGGAAACCGCTGAGCCAGTGCTCCAGCCCCCTGTAGTGGCCTTCTTTATTTCTTTTGATTAATTTATGTTTGAAATCCCCTTTGTCAGATATAAGTATTGCAACTCCAGCTTGCTTTCTTGGGCCATTTGCCTGGTAGATTTTTTTCCATGCTTTCACCCTTAATCTGTGGGTGCCACTGGCTGTAAGGTGGGTTTCCTGTAAGCAGCATATTGTTGGATTTTTTTTTTTTAAGAGAATCAATTTTATTTAGTTTTTCATGTGGCCCTCATTGTTCCAGCACTTGCGTACATGGTGCTGGGGTTTGAACCCACGTCCTCACACATGCCAGGCAAGCGCTGCAAACTCTGAGCCCAGGGTTTTGCATACTACTAGGCCAGAACTCAGCCATGGGCTATGGTACCAGCACAGCCTCAATTTCTGAAGGTGAAGAAAGTGAACTTTTAGATTCTCATTTGTACAGGTGTTGTCTTTCTCAAAGTAGCCTTCTGAAAAGGTAACACTGTCTGGATTTTGTTTTTTGATCCCATCTGCTAGTCTGTGTCTTTTGATTGGTGCATTTGAGACCATTCACATTTAGTGTTAGAATTATTATGTTGTTGTGGTTTATGTTCACTGTGTTTTATTAGTAAATTCTGTGCTGTCTTAGTTGTCTATTGATAGCCTCTACCTTTAATGAATTTCCTCTGGTTGTGGGTTTTGAGGAATATTTGCTTGTACTTGTATCTGGAGTTTATCTTTAAGAATTCATTGTAATGTTGGCTTTCTATTCACAAATGCTGCAAGTTTGTTCTTATCATGAGAAGTTCTTATTTCCCCCTCAAATTTGAAGCTGAGTTTTGCTGGGTATAGTATTCTTGGCTGCATATTATGTTCTTTCAGACATTGAAAGATCTCCTTCCAAGATTTTCTTGCTTCAAGAGTCTGAACTGAAAGTCAGATGTGATTCTGATTGGTTTGTCTCTGAATGTGATTTGGCGTTTCTCCCTTGCCACTTTCAATATTCTTTCCTTGATTTCCCTGTTGTACATTTTGAATATGATGTGTCTTGGTGAGCTTCTCATTTGATTAGGCCTGTTGAGTGTCCTATAAGCTTCCTGGATGAGCATATCTGACTCTTTTTATATGGATAAAATTTTCTTTAGCAATTTCCTTGAGAGTATTCTTTATCCCATTTGTTTATGTGTCGATTTCTTCCTGTATGCCAATTACTCTTAAATTGTTTCTTCTCATTTCATCCCAGACGTTTTTAAATTCTGCTTGTGTTCTGTGAGGTTTCTTTTTCCATTTTTGTCATGCATGTGCTCTAGCTTGCTCAGCCTGTCCTCATTGTCAGAAGTTCTTTCTTCAAGAGCTGAGGTTCTGTTTTCTATAGAAGTTAGTCTATTATTAAATTCTTCCATGCTTCCTCTCATGTCATTGACTGCAGATTTTAGCTCTGTTACTTCCTTTTTGCGTATGTCTATTTCTTTGATAATAGAGTTTTTCATCTCTTCAGTCTTCTCACTTAGTCCCTTCATTATATCTTCTTTTAGTTCATTGTTTCTTTTAGTAATCAGGTCATTAATTATATTTTCAAGCTTTTCATCTTGACCCCTATCCGTGGCATCCTTTTGGGGGGAGTTTTGGGTTTGAGGTGAATCTCTCCTTGTTTGATTCTTCATTTTGAAGAGTTTCCTGTGGATCTCTGAATTGAGATTTCCAGAGGAGAAAACAGACAGTTCCCCAGGTAGTTTTTCCTTGGAAGTCAAACGGTCAGATGAGCCACCAACTCTTTGATGATCACCTTCTTCCAGATGCTGTTTCTGCCTGGGTCCTGGTGTTACTCTACCTTTTGGGTCCAGGCTCAAGGTTGCAAATCTGAACCTACCAAAATGGAGACCTACCTTCCAGCAGGACTTAAACAGGCCCTAAAAGGAATGTGGGGTATCAGTAGGCAGGGGCTGCTCTAGGCGAGGAACCTCCCCTGGTTGGTCCTGAGCAGAGCTGCTCCAGATGGGGGTCCTACGAGGGTGTTCTGAGTGCCTTCCAGTGGTACTCAAAAATCCCCAGCAGGAACCTAGATTTTTTTTTTTTTTTAATGACCTTACTTAGCAAAATCTCTGGTGAGTGTCTAAAATTTGGAGGAGAAATTTACTGAGCCATAAAATTCTGGGTGAGCCATTTCATCATATTAACAAACTGAGGTTTCCTTGCTATACAGCTCCCAAAAGACAGAAAGTAAAGTTTCAGCTCTCACAATCAATTGGCTTTTTCTTCCTTTGCAAAATTTACTTTGAGTGGAGTTATTGGAAGTCATGTCATGTTATTTAACTGTCAAGTTAAATGTCTTTCATATTGTTAAGCAGAACACAAGCCTTTGGTCTAAAGGGCTCTTGACTGCCAGGTGGTAGGTAGTATTACCATACTGCTCATGCCTGTAGTAATCTCATTCTTCATGTTTGTGTTAAAGATAGAATCATTAAGGCAAATGCTTATCTTTGAATTTTAGTTGCATTGGTGACATTGCAACATATTTGTATATAGAGGGAAATCTGATCAAATCTTATGTTTGGTGCTAAGGAACAAGAGGGGTTCTGAAGGAGTTTTTTGTTTGTTTTAAAGGGAACTTTGTTATAAAACAGTAACAAGAAGTGCCCAAATTTATAAAAATCACATTAGTATCTTGGCAACTATAGCACTTAATAAATTTTTGATGAATGCACTTTTTCATTCAGCTGTTTCCCACTGGTCTTCAGTTAGATCAACAAAGCTCCGATTGTGCTGGCTGTCCCATTTTATTTCACTAATAACACTCCATCACAATCCCCCTGAATTTATCTCTAGTGTCAAGTATTGTAGAAACACTTGACTCATGTATGTTGCTTTAGAGTTTTACAAAGGACTTTCACATTTGACTCTAACAACCTGAAGTGGATAAAGATGGCAGATATTGATTATTAATATTTTTTTACAAATAAAATTGCAGCCTAGAGAACTACCTTGGTTACACAACAAGTCAGTGTTGGAATTAAGACTTGAATCTAGAATTATTGATGTTAGTAGAATTCAGCATTTCTGATTATCTTATGTAGAACATTACCTATAAGATATTCAAGAGGACCCGCTCATGTCAAATGAGTTTGTGAGAGTATGTATACAGTGTTACAGTAGGGTGCTTACCAACAAGACCAGTTTACTTTTGTTCAAAGTGAATTTCCCAAGTTTATTTGAATATCGAATCTTAAAGATACACCTCCACATTCCAAGAGATCACTATTTCTCTCCTTCTCTCTTCTCTTCTTTGTGCAATACTAGGGAGTGAACCTGGGGGTGCTTTGCCACTAAGCTAAATCTCAGCACCCCTGCCCTTTTTTATCTTTTGAGGCAGCATCTCACCAAGTTCCTAATGCTGGTCTTGCACTTGAAATCCTCCTGCTTCAATTGCTGGGATTACAAGTGTGTGTCACCACGCACGGTTGGGATGAATATTTCTTGAAGTACACTCTGGAAGAATGGTAGTGTAGTAACTTCCAACTTGTGCTTCAATGCGATTCCGCAATACCAGATATAATAATTAGCCAAATTACAGAATTTTATTTATTTTTAAAGGGAGAGGGACAGTGAGAGAGAATCAATTTTTATTTAGTTTTCATGTGGCCTTCATTGCTCCAAGACTCCATTGTGTATGTGGTGCTGGGGTTTAAACTCATGTACTTGCCTATGCCAGGCAAGCACTGTAATCACCGAGCCACCCTCCAGCTCAAATTATAGAATTATAATTTCTTAATTAGTTTCTGTACATCTTGAGTCTTATTACAGGTACCAGAGAAGTCTACAGAATACAAGGACATAGTTCTTCCTAAAACAACATGTTCCCTCTCAAGACAGCAATATTATATCTAATGGGATTTTATTCAGTTCAATATCCTGAACCTCTGGGGTGAGCGTTGTGTAGCTCTCCCCAGGTTCTCTAAATATAGTGCAGAGACTGTCCCTTTATTTCTCAGTCTCTTATAAAATGAAGTAAAAAGACTTGAAAGCAATATAGAATCTCCTTAAGTGGCTAGGCTTTCACTTCTCAAATGAAGGCCCAGTTTTTCTTCTTTTATTAAGATATATAATTTTAATTTTTTTTTTTTTTTTTTTTTTTGGTTTTTTTTTTTTTTTTTTTTAGTGAAGAGGGCATTGAATGAGTCCAGATAGACCCTGGGTGATATCAGGATTTAAACATAGGTCAAGTATTAATTACCAGGTAAAAAACTTGTGTCCAGTTTGCAGATAGTAGCCAATAAGTTATTATGTTACAAGTGCAATTATGTTATAAATCTAGTCATTGGTGGCCACCCTGTCATCTGTTTGGGGTCCAGATACCCCTCTGGGGGTTGTCAAGTACTTTGGCTATGATTTGGGTCTACTTATGAAGAGTGATCTGACTCCTGGATGGAATTTATAGTGACAAGAGTACTGGCTGGATAACTGAAGTGAAAGGAAAGTAATGCATTTAACCTGTCAAATTGGATCAAGTGAGGCAGAACTTCTGTTCCCCACTTCTCTTCCAGGCTGTCCCCGGGAAGGTTCAGGTACAAAAGTTAACTCATGTGAAATGTCCCAAGCATAGTTTGGGTGGAGACATGAGCCTGTTTTGCTAAGTATAATATGGTAGGGGATTTGAGATTTCTGGATTTCTATTTTGGGGTTATTAAGCTACCTAAAAAGTCACCTAATAAGATGACATAATAGTTACCCAGAAAGTTACCTGTTGTCAATACAAGGAAAAGAAACCAGTGGAAACTGGGTGGCTCCTGCCAAAGGAATATGTACATTTCTAGCAGTCAGTTTGGTTGTATGCTTTAGCCAGTTCATGAGGAAATCCTCTGGAAGACTGGGTCTTTGATTTTAGATTGTACAAGATATGTTGAAGATAATTTTGAAGAAAGACTTGCTCATCCCTATGGATAAGACTAACGTATTGCCTGAGCTCCATGTGATAATTGGTCCTGTCTGCTTGCTAGTAGTGTATGGAGTCAAGAATAAGATGTAATATTCCTAGATGCATGGGCAGTCTTCTTAACTCATAAGGCAAGAGTTGATAGACCCAGAGATGTCATTAAAGCCAATCGGAGTATCTTAGCCATAGAACCTTGAGAATCTCTGAGAGCTTTGCTAAGTTGAGTTTTAGAATTTCATTTGTTCTTTCCAGTTTTCCTAGACATCAAGGGGAATATGGACAGTGAACTTTCTAAGTAACAGGACTTTGCAAAATAAAATTGGTACCCCTGTCACTAGATAGGTTTGAATTCCCCAGTTTGGGGATATGACATCAGGTAATGTTTTTCTTATAGTAGAATCATAGCTGCTTGGGAAGGAGAGGCTTCAGTCTATCCTGAGAATAAGCAAAAATAACCAAAGCATATTAAAAATCCCTGAGAAGCCAAATAATACTTATGCAATAATTTAATTCTGGAAAATTCACAATCATATATATGTGTATTTATGTATATATATATATACACACACACATTCATAGCTGTTATAGGGGGAAATACAGAAGAATCATGAGACCAGGATGTGGGTGATATGGGGAATGTGGGGGTGACTCTGGATTAGAAACAAATGCATATCATACTGTTATTTATATGCATTTATGTTTATACAGCAACTCAACTCCTTAATAAAAAATAATCCACTGCAGAATATAACTGCATGAACTCCATTTGAAGGTATACAAAGAAGACCTGAGTTTGAGGCTTCTGTCCACATTCAACCTTTACAATCTTACCAGGTTTATGCCAGTGACAAGAAACATGCACTGATGACACCACTAGCCATTTGAGTAGTTTCCCCATCAATGTTCAGTTAGTGCAGTGGCTACTTTTTCTTACTGTGATAATTTCATGTAAAACTTTTCACTTTCTACGCTGAAGGCTGCACAGATAGTCCTCGTGCAATTTGTGTCTGGATTTCTCCATGCAGCCTTTCAGAGTCTGGAACGAATTTCACCTCTTTGAACCTCTCCAAAAGTTTGACCTCTTTGCGTTTCATAGGTGTCAGGGTCTTAGCAAAGACTGCCTGTCTTGCATAGTAATCACCCATGGCATTATGTTTTGTGTTCATATTATCCCTTTTGAGATGTATTCTGACCTTAATGATAATCACCAACTTAGGAAAGGCAATTAAATGTTCTTTAATCTGCTGGATGATCTTAATTGGATTTTCTGCTGAGGACAGGAACACTTATTGGAGCAAAAGCATCCTAAATCATTTACTACCCCCAAAGCACACGCTGTGTGTGTATATGTGTATGTATGGAATGGAAGTATATACATATGTTTTTTTTCTCTTATTTCTAACTAACCAACAAGTTCTGATGAGTACAATGACCTCTGCAGATTTTTACTTCATGTCAATTCTGAACATTAAGAGAGATACATTATAATATATCCTTCCTGACATTTTAATTATTTTTTTATTAAGTCTTAAGATTTGACTGATTAACAAAAAAGTTTAAGTTTGGATTTTCTAATCAATTTAGGGTATAACTCATTCGTATAGCTCTTATATGGTTAAAGCAATCAGTTTTATCTTTCCTCCAATTAATGGAAGAAGAATAGCAGCATCTAAAGTTTGACGATATGAATGGAAATGTGTGAAAGAGTAAGTAAGAGGACTTCACAGGAGGTAAGCCTACTTGTGAGAAATGTGGGTTCCAGCAAGCAGCAAAGATTCTACAGCATGAGGACCTAAAACCTGGTCCTCAGAACTAGTTTAGTTGCTGCATCTATTGCCCTTAGGCTCAGAAAGGTTTGCCAGAAGTTGAGAAATTATAGTAAGCCTATGAAGTTGAGTCAGAACAATCAAAGCTTGTCTAGATCTTTTTTGTACAAGTAGGCAAAAAGATTTATGATAATCCAGAAGACCCAGCATGAGATATTGTTGAAGAGCTCAACTTTCCCCTTGTAGCATGTGTGTACACACATACTCATACACACACATAAAATAAAAAACCCATGATGGTATGTAAATAAATGAGTGTAGTTATGTTCCAGTAACAATTTATAAACTGGTGCTGGACATGGGCATTAGAATGACAAGTATTTCTTCTTTAACTGGAGAAATTAATTCTTTAACATTTATTGTAGTTATTGATATATTAGAGTTATTTTTATCATCATGTCTTGTGGTTTGTAAGTGTCCGCTTTTTAATATGTAATTTTCCCTTTCCTTTTGATTGATGGAGAATTTTTTTTACTTAAAATGTTTTTATGAATTTTGTTATTGCCCTATAGAAATTATGCTATCTTAATTATTTTGTAGTTCTCCTAAAAATTCTAACATGTTTAGCTTAACAGATTCTAAAATTAAGCATAATTTTTTGCCATCTTCCAAATTACATGGTAATATATTTTTTTTGTTATTACATTTGAACCTCTCAGTGTAGATGTTACTATTATTGTTATGGTCTTAAATGGCCAACATAAATTCAGATTTTCCCATGTATTTTTCTTTTATTTTGCTAACCTTTGTTTCTTGTACCACAGGTCTATTTGGTCTATTTGGTCCCATTTTATTTCTTCCTGGAGCAGATCCTCTGAAGTTTAGAGGTCAGTTATGAACTCATTTCTTCCTACATGATCTGTTGTCTTTCCTTCAAATGCTGTTAAGATCTGCCCTTTGTTTTCTAAAGTGCCTAGGTATAAGTCTCTTTGTTTAAGCTTTTTAAGGTTAGTCAAGATAAGTTTTTAAAAATTTTTATTGAGGAGTTGTATTGTTGTATAATCATAAATGTAGTAACAATATGATATGCCTCTGATCCTAATCCAGAATCACCCTATCACCCACAACCCAGTATATTGACTTTTCTGTATTTCCCCCTATAACAGATATAAGTGACTTTATATATATATAAAATTGTATATTTTCCAGAATTAAATTATTGCATAAGTATTATTTGATTTCTTGGGGGAGTAAAGGGTAAGCTACATTATTGATTCCCCCCCCATATCCCTCTCTGTCCGCTCCCTTCTCTCCATCCTTCCTCCTCTTGCCCCCCCTCACACCCCACATATTTATGGTTCCCCTAGATTATGTGTTGCTTCGACTTTGGTGAGTCTAGTACATGAACTTGACCTTTCATGCATTCATGGGTTTTGCTCTAGCCTCCACAAATGAGGGAAAACATTTGACCCATGAATTTCTGAGTTTGGCTAAAGTCACTCACCATAATTTTTTCCATTGCCATCCATTTACCTTCAAAGTTGGTAATATTGTTTCTTTTTTTATAATTTTTATTCTTTTTTTTTAATTTTTTTTATTTTGAGCAACCTTACAAGATTTTAACAAAACAATATAAAATGTGTATAAGATGTGTATATATTCTGGACATTGCAACTGTCCCAAGGAGTGCCCCCCAACTACCCTCCCTTATCCCTCCCTTCCCCTTCCTGTTATAACTCTAAAAATAGTATTAAATTGTAAAGCATTACATCTTATCTGAATTTAACTCATGTTTCTAGACCAACTTTCTCATTGTCCAGGGTCTAGTCCCCACCTCCACAGATGAGTGGAGACAATCGACCCTTAGATCTCTGGGTTAAGCTGATTTTACTCATCA
>PVKS010031683.1:0-23230 GCA_004027875.1 Aplodontia rufa | reverse complement strand
TCTAGATTTTGGAACCAACCCAGATGCCCCTCACTTGACGAGTGGATACAAAAGCTTTGGTTCATATATACTATGGAATACTACTCGGCCATTAGAGAGGACGATATTATGTCTTTTGAAATCAAATGGATGGAGATGGACAGAATTATGCTTAGTGAAGTCTCCCAGTCTCAGAGATTCAAGGGCCGAATGGTTTCTCTCATCTGTTGATGCTAGAATTTATGGGGAAGCAGTAGGGCAGACAGCTAACCTAACAAAACCTCAAATTGAATGACTTTTAGAGTAATAGGGGGATGGCTGTCTAGGATACTTGGAGGTGTAGGGAGGGGAATGGGGAGGGGGAGGGTATATGAAGAACTCATAGGAGTCTGGAGAATGGGAAGATGGGGGAACCATCCCAGAAGCCGATGTCATTCCTCCACGAGCTACCCATTTAACACATGAGTTCTTCTGGGGGAAACTGCGACAGGTGAAACCCAAGGTGGTTTATCTATGCTTTGGCATGACCCCTGGATACATTGATTGCTACTGTTTTGATAATGTTTCCCCCTCAACTGTATCTCTATATACTTCTAAAAAAAAGACAAAACAATTAGGCTCCATTAAGTTTTGGTTTGAAAATACAGTCAATGTGAGTAAAAGTGTTGTATCTAAGACACCCCACCATAAAACCAGAAAAAGAAAAGGCCTCAGATAGACTTTGGTAGGCCTGTCTTACCTGTTCAGGACTGGTTGTAATGTTAAACCCTATATTGAGGTCAATGTGATCTTAATGGCTTTATTTGATTAACTTAGTCACCATGTAAGAATTCTTGTTTCTAGTTTATATTGTTCTACATTTTTGTTTCTACCTTTTTTAATTTGACAAAAATGTCTTATTGTTCTGCTCTACTGTCTTGTTCTAGTACATGCTGGTGAACACAGATATAAGTTATCTTTGGCTGTTGATGTTTTCAAAGTGCTAAAGCAAAAGTCAATTAACACCCACCATGGCACTGCTTAACCAACAAATGCGAAATAAATGTGATATAAGGTGACAGGCAGAAAGTCTTTTTCCTAATTTGCAAGAAGCTATTTGGAGATTTAATTGGAAAAAAAGTTTCTTTTCAATGGGATAGTTTTAGCAATCAAAAAATGGTTTCATTGGAGGACATGAGACGGTAATTCTTTTTCTTTTTTTTTTTTAAGAGAGAGAGAAGTGGGGGGAAGAGAAAATCAATTTTATTTAGTTTTTCATGTGGCTTTCGTTGCTCTGACACTTTGTTGTGTATGTGGTGCTGGGGTTCGAACCCCCATTCTTGTGCATGCCAGGCAAGCCTTGTAACAGCTCATCTTGGGCCCTGATAGCACACTGTACTGGACAGGCCTGTGGTTTCCTTCTCCCACCAGACCGTAAGCCCTTAGAGACTGGAGTTGAGCTTTATTCTTGGTGTTATCCCTAGTGACTAGAACCAGTCCTGGAGATAAAATGAGATAAATACATGATTTGAATTTTTTTTATAAAAATGAGTCTTATGTGTGGTCTGATCACTCGAGGCACTTTCTGTACTTGAGACCTCCAAAGCCACTCTTGTATACATAAGAACATATGAGGCCCTCCAAAAGAAAGGACAAAAAGGCACTATTCCTTTTTAACAGTTTACCTCCCATGGAGGATCACTGAGTCTAAACATATTTAGTATGTGTACGATCAATTTATCAATAGGTGCCTCTTGCACAGCTACCGGGCATCTCTTCCACACTTCAGGCCAGAAGAAGGGAAAGGAGGGCAAGGGCCAGAAGGGCTGCCTGCAGACTCAGACCATTTAACAAACCTTTCCCAGAAGATGTTCCAGCAGCTTCAGCTTACATTAATTGGCAAGAAATGGGTTGTAGCTGAGCATAGTTGCCAAGGAGTCTGGGGAGAAAAGTATTTATTTAGTTTTTCAGTATCTTTAGGAATATGTAGACTAAGTAGATTTTGGATGTCTTTTGAACAGCCAAATTATCAAATAAATTTCAGAAAATAGGTCTTTTGTCCCTTCCTTGATACTGGGGATTGTACCCAGTGGTGCTCTACCACTGTCCTACATCCTCAGCCCTTTTTATTTTATTTTATTTTTCAGGGCTGAGGACCAAACTCAGGGCCTTGCGTGTGCTAGGCAAGCGCTCTGCCACTGAACTAAATCCCCAACCCCTTTATTTTATTTTTTAACAGGGTCTCTCTAAGTTGCTCAGATTGGCCTCAAGTTTGCAATCCTCCTGCCTCTGCCTCTGGAGTCTCTGGGATGACAGGCATGCACCCTTGTGCCCGGCTTCCTTTCCTTTTTTAAGTGACTTTTCTGGGCACTATTTCAAACTATTGTTCAAGACCTAGTTAGTTGCTGCCATTATTAAGGAATGATGTAGAGCAGAATAGAGTATCTCAGAGTGCATCTCATTATGTTGAGGCGCATATCTTGCACAGTGCCTGTTTCATCTGTATGTTATGTGTATACCAGATCACAATGTAAAATATTTTTTACCTGTGAATTATAGTTTTTCTAAAAAAGCTTTGAGGCAGCTGGTGGCTCAGCAGTTGGAGCACTTGCCTGGCAAGCATGAGGATCCAGGTTTGAACCGCACAACTAAGTGTTGGAGAAGCAAAAGCCAGATGAAAAAATAAATTGAATTGATTCTGTCTACTGTCTCTCTCTCTCTCTGTCTCTCTCTCTCTTAAAAAAAGAAAAGCTTTGAAAGCTGTTGTTCTGGAGAATAATTGTTTTTGTAAGTATTATTACAAGCAATTTAGGTGGTGTGTGGCAAACTTATAATAGAGAAGATAAAATGCTTTGGAAACTCAGTGGACTTTGACTTATAGTAATTCCATGGGAGTAGGGAGTGGGATGAGGAGAGGTTTGGAAAAGTCTCTGAAAGGATTAGGATTTGAACTGAGCCTTAAAAGACAGAGGCTCAGTGTCTCCTCCAAAAGACATTGGGTGTTTTTCACACCTGTATGGAAGATAATGTGACCATGTCATGATCCCAAGTTACTTCACAACCAAATTGTTGTTGAACTACAAAACTTTAAGAATATCTTCAATTCAGTCTGGATCTATTAATTTTGCCTTTTAAAAATTACTCCATTTTCTAAATCCCAGAATATCAAGGTGACTTTAGGACAAATAGTTTTCATCTCCAGCTCTCTGTTTCCTCCTTTGTGAACTGGAGATGATGCTGCCCTTGTCTTACTAGAAAAATAGGATCACAGATGTTTTCCTGAAAGTGCATCTACTACAGAAAAACAAGGTCAGTGTCCCTGATAAAGCAAAATGAAATTTATTTACAAATCAAGGTGTCCCTACACCCATAGAATTTCAGCATTGGAAGATGCCTGAGAGCTTGGGTGGTCCAGCCTTACCTAATTTATTTAGAGGAAAAGAGTTTCAAAGAGGTCATTGACCAGGAACTCAGCCTGGGTCATCCATTGACTTCCCAGCCCATCAGCCCATTCTGGTGGTTTTCTAGCCCTGCTTGGTAATTTTAATAGTAAACCCAGGAGAATGCAATTTCAGGATCTTCTCTTCTTTCTGGAAGCAAAGTGATTTCACACCTTGCCCTTTGTTGGCTGAGAATGCATCTGGAATCACCAATGTTGGTTGTTTCCGTCCCCCGTGCTGTTCATCTGGTCAGTGTTGTGTGTTTGTCAGCTGGGTTCTACAGTCATTAGAATTCTGAGGTTACTGCTGAGGATACAGTGACCCATTTTCAGAATCAAAAAGATCAGCTAATCCGTCTCGTTGCCAGCCAGTGTTAGGTGTTTGCCTGCTGCTTGGTTTCCTCTGCCTGCACTCTTGAATAATTGCTGTAACTAACCAGCTTAGACATTGCCTCTGTGTTGTGCAGAAGGTGATAACAAGCTGTACCAGCCCCATGCTGAAAGAGATGATTTCCAGTGTTCTTTCTCTGTGTGTGTATGTGTGCGCGAGCGCATTGATGTATTTTATCTGGTTCTTAGTGGCACCGCGCCTGCTCTTTGATTCAGGTAGGGTAGCACTGATGTTCTGGTTTCCTAAGGACACGGGGAAAAGGAGCTTTTGTAAGAAAAAAAAAAAAAAAGAGTAGCTAAGCACATGGCCAGAGGCCAGATAGACCCTTTGTACAATCAGAGTGGGCATTTTATTTCCACTTCTGTAGGTTTGACATTGTGTTCATTTGCAAGGTCAAAGTAACGGGGCTGTGATTTAATCCCAGGTCATTGTCCTTCCTCTTTGTTCTGCACCATGGTGATCATGTAGGACAGTGTAAAGGATCTGTACTTAATAGTAGATTTCTTTAAAAGGGCTGAATGTTCACAGGCTTTGGAGCAATCTCAGTTCTTATGAACAAGTGTGTCAACCTGTGCCCTGACTTTTTTTTTTAGCCTTCTTATTCTAAGTAAATTTATGCAATTAAAAAATATGTTCCATGATATACCTTGTATTTCTTCCAAGTGGCTTTAAAATTTTTTAAACTATTTTTCTGTAACAAACCCTGAGGGTATTTATTACACTAACTGAAATAAGCCAACCACAGAAATGCAGATACAAAATGATTCCACTTATATGAGGTACTTAGTCAAAATCACAAAGACAGACAATAGAATGGTAGGTGCCAGGGGATGGATGGGGCGGTGGATTGGGTTAGTTACTGTTTAACTGGTATAATTTCAGTGTTTTAAGATGAAAAGTTATGGAGAAGAATGGGGGTAATGGTTGTACTACTTTATGAATGCTTAAAAATGGTTATGATAGAGGCTGGAGTGATGGCTCAGCAGTTATGGTACTTGCCTGGCATGCGCAAGTACGTGGGTTCAAACCCCAGCACCCATGTACACAACCAAGTGTCTGAGCAACGAAAGCCACATGAAAAACTAAATAAGGTTGATTCTGTCTTTCTCCCTGTCTCAGTGTCCCTCTCTCTTTAAAAAAATGCTTATGATAGTAAATTTTTATGTTGTGCACTTTAATAAAAATTTGGAAAATTGTTTATTCATAAAATAACAATACTTTATATAGATGGTAGTGAAACATAACCTGTCCTCTTACAATTTATTTCTATTCAGTTGATAGACTTTCATTATTAATGGCAGTTAGGATGTATACAGTGTCAACCATAGGTTAATAGGTTAATCATCAACTGAACAAAAAGGGACCTCAAGGTCATCTGACCCACTCTCCTTATTTTGTACAATCCAGAAGATCCATTGTTTCTCATGCTCCTGAGTTCTTTCATTAATTTGTTCATTCATTCATTCTTTCGGGAACACTTACCAATTACTTTTGTTAAGCACTGGGTTGGATCCTGAAGATAGTCTTTGACTTCAAGATGCCTACAAACTCGTGAGAAGGAACAGACTCATAATACCAACTGTAATGCAGTTTAGTAAGTGGAGTAATAGAGCCATAAACTGTAGGGGCTTTGAGGACACATTGTTAATTCTGCCTAATTCATCCTTCATCGTAAAGGATGATTTGGAAACTTAGGGTTTTGTTTGGTTTATGTTCATGTATACTTAGAATGTTTATACAGGAAAAAGATTGTGGTAGCTGGTTATTTCTTAATGTTAATGGGCGATTTTCCTTTGGTGCAAGAATTTTCAATCAAGTTCTTTTTACATAAAGACAATAGTATGTACATAAGCAAAGAAAATGCTCAGTCTGTAGTATATAGTGAATATTTTTGTACTTATATCAAAAAATATTCTTTACATGGACCATCCACATTGATTGATGAAAACAGATTTTAGAAACATATAGAACAATCGCCTGTATTCATTAAGTTCCTGCCATATGGCTAGAACTGTAGTAAGCTTTGTGGAGAATTCATCCTTGTCATTGATAGAACAGCTAACGTTTATTGAGTGCTTTTCCTGTGCTAGACACTGTACTATGTCATCTTACTGAATTCTCAAAAAAAAAAAAATCCATTAAAAACCAAAAGACACCCGCTCCACTCCCATATACAGGGGATGGAGCTCAATGGTAGAACTTTTCCCTAGCACATGCAAGGCCCTAGGTTTGATCCCTCCTACTAACAGATAAATAAATAATTTAAAAAATTTATACATGATAGTTAATAGTATCTCCATTATACAGATAAGGAAACTGAGATCCAGAGAGATTTATGTCACTTGCTGGTGATCACCCAGCTCTTGAGTGGCTCTTAACCACAACTCTGGACAAAAAAAAGCAAAAGCTAGGGTCCTGTAGTTGAGGAAAGTTTATGCTTTTTTACAATAAGGTATACGTTTAAGGAATAAAATGAAACTGTATTTGATCAGGTCCATTCTCGGTCTCTTTCACTCGCACATACCATCCCCAGCAAGTCTCATCCCACCCTACGATTTTAAGCCTCATCTCTCAGCTGATGACTTCTGGAACTATCAGCAGGCCCACCCCTGATGACTACCCTGTGACTCCAGAGCTCCCTGCTTCCAGGTGTCCCCAGGCATCCAGGACACAGCGTGTTTGGAGGGGAACCCCGAGCTCCTTGTTCCTCTTGTCGGTTTCCTCTCCTGGCTTGTTAGTGGTTTGTGTCTGTGCTGTTCTTCAAAGCAAGCACCCGTTGCCCTTCCTTATTTCCTCCCACCATCCTGTAGTTGACTGTGGTCTGATCTCCTGTTTTCCTTGGTCTTAGTTGGTTCCCTAAAACATCCTGACTTTAGGATTTTGTGATGAAATTCATTAAACTCCATGAAGATGAAAGTCATCAAAATGATCGGACTGCTTGGATGTGGAGAAAAAGTCGAATCAACTTTTCACTTCTTCTACATTCAAATCCAACATAAAGCCATAATTCTCTCTTGATTTCAAAGTAGCTGAAGTTTGGAGCTTACTATTCACTACTCCTTTTTGGTCCTGTAGCCTTTTGTATATGTCTCTGAAATCACCGGACACAGTCCATAATTATTTGTTCATATGTATCGTTCCATTGACTAGTGTGGACCATGGCCCTAAATGCCTTTGGCACCAATCCTATAGCAACCAGCACAGTGCTAGGCACAGAGCAAACACTAATTTCGGCAGATAGAGGAACGAGTCACTTAACTGAAACATTGAAAATTTACTGCAAATGTGATAGGGAAATAGGGCTTAATTTTCTAAGCTACCAAATCACTCTCTATTAATAAGAAGCAGATCAAATTATTTTAGAAAATCTTAACCTCTTTCACATCGATTCACACAAGTTGCCAAATCTCAGAATATATAATTTCCATGCTTAAAACTCTTGATACTAATGAAGTACATTCTCAACTCTAGTTATAAAACTCTAGTCTGTGATTTATTACCTGAAGGGTCTTAAATCTAATGTGAAAATAACAGAATAGTAGCTAGCAGAGTGATTAGAAATATTCATATATGAATAATGATTCAGTTGCAGTAGTGCCAGAAATTAACAGTCTGGGCCTGGTTTCATTTTCGTTTTTTGACAGTTAAGGATTGGACTTGAGTTGTGCTGTCTTTTAAGCATGTGATACCACAAACAGCATACGGATTGTAGTTCTTGCCTATCATGGCCAGAACGCAGCACCAGTCAACACGACTAGCTCTGATACTTATCATCAAGGTCTAGGGATTTTTAAAATATTACTAACTCATTAATGTAAAAAAAGAATATTATCAAAGATAGTTGTATAACCTATTATATTTAAGCTGGAACAGATAAATTTTTCAACCGTTTTTTTTTTTTTTTTCAGTGCTAGGGATCAAACCCAGGAACTTGAGCATGCTAGGCAAGTGCTGTACCACTGAGCCACATCACCAGGCCTGGAACAGATCATCTTTAAACCACCTTCTCTCTGCAACATAATTATTTTTTTTCTTTTTTTAGAGAGAGGGATAGTGAGAGAAAGAGAGAGAGAAAAAAAGAAAGAGAGAGAGAGAAATAATTTTATTTAGTTTTACTTATAAGTACCGCGCGCTAACCGATTGTGCCACTGGAGCTCCTTTATTTAGTTTTTCATGTGGCTTTTGTTGCTCTGAGACCTAATTGTGTATGTGGTGCTGGGATTTGAACTGGAGTACTTGCGCATGCCAGTCAAGTGCCATAATCGCTGAGCCACCACTCCAGCCCCCAACATAATTATTTTCGCTATGAAACAATTTAATATTAGTAATAATCATAATTTTCTTATTTCTTTAGTTTCAAAACAAAAATTTTAAGCAATAATAAATTACAAATTTAAAGATATATTTTCATATTCAGTAAAATATTTTCTGTATGAAATACAATTTGCACTTCCCAAATAAACACTGCCCCTTGAATTTCGCAATGTTTTACTGTTTAAAGGGTAAATAAAAATTTTGGTGGTCACATTAATGACAGAAATGGGGTAGATGAAATTCTGTTTCTTCATATGGCAACATTGGGTTTTCACTGTTCACTTGGCTCTCTTGTCTAAGCACATGACTGTCTAGCATGACAGAGGTTATGTGAACAGGGGACTGAAGCCAGATCAAACAATGCTGAAGCATTATAAATTTACTTTGCAAATGAATCAGGGTAGCTGAATCCACTGGCACAGGTCTATCAGTGGGTTTTCTCTAAAGTAACTTCCACGCAGAACAATGCTTACCAGAAAACACAACAGTAAAATTGTGCTGCATTGAAGCTTATATACATCGTATTAAAGTTTGACAGTGGACTCTAAGGCTTAGAACTGAGAACAACAGAAGATTTGGGGGAGGAATACTTTATTCCTGACATTGTTTTCAGTTGCCAGTGCATGATGATAATGAAAAGCAGACTGAATTTTAATCAGCTTATTCACGTTTTAAAATTCTCCACAGACACCATATCCTCTTAATATTGCTTGTATCTGGGGCAGAACACTCCCATGGCCCTGCTTGTGATATGCTGTCAATTAGAGTCTTGAGTACTGGGCTTTTCTTTTTCTTTTTGTAGTGCTAGGGAGTGAACCAGGGTATTAAGCACGCTAGGCAGATGCTCTGCCACTATGCTACATCCCCAGCCGGTGTTACTGTTGTGTTTGTTTATTTTATTTCTCCTCCGTGTTTTGGCTTACCTGAGCTGCACCAATGACCCTGCACTATGTAGCGTCCTAGATGGATCCCAATGTGTTTTGTGTATTCAGTGTCCCTGCTTCCAACATCTACCACTGCCTTCTATTACGACGCGCATGCCCAGTCCTCAGTAACATCAGTATTCTCACCAAAGCCTCACTTGCAGAGAAGAGGCAAGAAGTTCGTGTTGATTTTTATGCCTTGGCTTTATTATATTTCAGATCTTCTGTAGTAGAAACGGTTCTTGGTGAGTCATTCTGATGTGCATTATCTAGCCCCACTTATGACGTTGGTGTGACCTTATATCTGCAGATGAAATCAGGGATACATCGCTTGGGAACAAAATGTATTTCCAAATAAACTGATTCACCGAAGGGCAGCTGGGGTGACTTCTTGCTATTCTGCATCTCAGTATCTTTTTTGTCAATTAATATGAAGGAACATAATGTTTCCTCAAACTGTTATAAGCGTAGATGCGTCACAGCCAAATGCCACATCCATCAAATGTTAGGAAATCTGAAATGGCATAAAAGTGTTTAATAGCTATCAAAGTAAGACAGTATTTTGAAGTTTTCCATGGCAGAAGAGTGTAAATCATAGTTTCATTTGATCAGTCGATGAACATTGATAGTAGTAGCTAACAATCTGCTGAGTGCTTACCATGTGTGAGGTATTGCTTATGTACTTCACATGGACCCTCTGAAGGGGTGTATTAGTCTGATTGGCCTGCTGTAACAAAATATGAAAGACTGGGCTACTTAAACAATAGGTATTGATTGATTTCATTTGTAGTGTTTTGTTTTATTTTTTAATTGACATAATATTTATACTTAATAATGGGGTACAGTATGATGATTGGATACATGTATGCATTGTGAAATGACCAAATCATTTCCATCTCATTGATACGGATCAAATCACATGGATCTTCTGACCATTTCAAACTCTTTTCCTCTGGTTATTTGGAAGTATGTAATAAATTGTTGTGGACTAGTTACCCAGTTGGGCTATAGAACGTTGAACCAATTCAGCCTCTCTTTACCTCCCTCTCCCCTTCTTTTCCTGGCCTCTGGTGACCTCTGTTATACCTTCTACTTCTGTGGACATTGATTTTTTTACAGTTCTGGAGGTCAGGAAGTCTGAGATCAAGTTATTGGCCAATTGGGTTCCCTGTGAGGCCTCTCTTCCCTACCCACCAAGGGCTGTCATCCTGCTGTGTCCTTGCAAGGCAGAGAGAGTGATCTGTCTTCCTCTTACAAAGCTACTAATCCCATCATGAGAGCCCCACTCACATGACCTTTCCTAACCCTAATTGCCACCCAAAGGCCCCATTTCCAAATAAAGTCACAGTTGGGGGTTAGTGTTTCATTAAGTCAGTGTTGTGGAGAGGGGACGCAGTTTCAAAGCAGGAAGTCTTTTTATTCCCATTTCATGGATAAGAAACCTGAGGCTGAGGGGTCAGGCAGCCCTCCCCATGTCACTCAGCCAGTAGCTACAGAGCTGAGAGTGCAGTCTGACCCAGAGACTACACTGTTATCCACCATCCTCTACCTGGTCCTTCACGGGACCCTGGGGCATCAACAACTTCCAGCAATGCCAGCATCTAACAGACATTTATTTTAGAAGACAGCTACTGAAATAAGGTATATAAATCCAGGATCTGAACAACCCTGTCCATGCCTATAACTTTGTCCATACCTGTAACTAATAGGGCTTCCTTACTTCAAAATGATTTTTTAATGATGAAATTCCCAAACACACACAAAAATAGAGAGGATAGATGAACCTTTGCAAATCCAGTACCCAGATTGGGCAGTTATCAACCTGTGACCAGTCTTGTGTCATCTGTATCCCTTTACTGCCACCCCCAAGGAGATCTTTTAAAGCAAATTTAGGCATCATATTATTTTACCAGTAAATTCTCAAGTATATATCTTGTCCAAAAAGAACTGTCTTAAAAATTTAGTCACACTTACATTACCAAACTTAAGTAACAATATTTCCCTAAATTCTGATATGTAGTTAGAGTTCCAATTTTCCTATTCCATAAATGTCTTCATGCAGTTAGCTTGTTTAAATAAAGACCCAAATAAAGTTCTTACGTTGCCCTTGGTTGATATATTTCTTAATTTTCTTTTACTCAATAAGCAATCCTTTTCCCTTTTACACCCCTTTACCATTGTTCAAGAAACACTGTCATTTATCTTGTAGAATTTTCTGTGTTGTCTGTCTACACCTTTGGGAGAGTTGCTTTTCACTTTCAGTAAAGTCTAGGAAAGGACAGCAGGATAAATGAGGACTGTGGTTGCTCTGAGTGCCACTGGGAAGTAGCAAGGCAACAGCCAGCTTCATGTCCTGGTGTGTCTTGTAGGGGACCCTCTGTGCAGTGACTCTTTCATCTCTTATGTTCATACTGTTTAAATGAATAGGCCTGTTTCATCTCTTATGTTCATACTGTTTAAATGAATAGGCCTGGTGAGGTTCAAAGGGACGTCTGAATTCTCGGCAATCATCAAGCGATGTTGTGTATTAAATGGTATGTTCTTTGAAAACTGATAAGTTCCCAGATTCCAATAATCAAGATACCATTTAGTTAGAATACCCAATGCTGCATTCCTTCTAAAAGTCTAGCTCTGGGGAGTGGAAAGCTTGGTAGTAAGGAACATGTTGAGTAATGCTTCGAGACCATAGGAATCGTTTTGTCTCCGTGTAGAATCACATTCACCCAGAGATGTTTGATTTTGAGCTTTGTGTAAATCAGTTATTACCTGGGTTTTGCAGAATGGTTATCTCTCCGATTTTATTATTTCTTTTATGTTTATTAGTTGGAATTCTTCTGTAAGGAAAAGTTTTTCTCCCCTCTCTTTTATTGGCTTTCTGATGATACTCTTATTTTCCCATTATTTGATATTCAATTTTTTAATGTTTATAATCTTTTGGTACAATTATTGTTATTTTTTATGTGTATTTGTCTCGTTTGGCCTCTGGGATCTGCCTTCAAGCCAGTTCCTCAACTTTTTTTAAAGAGCATTATTATAGTTAAGCATGGTAGTTGGGTTCATTCTGACAAAATCATACATGCATGGAATTTGATTTCATTCCTGGTCCCCCCCTTCATCCCTCCATTTCTCTCTCCCTCTATTCTTTCTCCTCTACTCTACTGATCTTCTTTCACTCATTCATTTTTTTTTTTTTTTGTTTTTGGTTGGTACTTTCTACATATACTTAAAGGTGAAATTCCCTTTGGTACATTTATATATGATTCTGTTAGATTCTGTTAGATTCATTCCACATTTCTTCCCCTTTCCGGTCCTGCTTCCCTCCCTCTGGATCTCCTCCTGCTCCACCGACCTTCCCTTTGTCTCTGTGATATCTGATCTCCGCCACCCCAGCCTCTGCCCAGTGCCTTCTTTCCCTTATTTTGCTCTGGCTTCCACATATGAAAGGAAAACTTGATTTTCTGAGTCTGGCTTATTTCCCTTGGCATAGTGGAAATTTCCATTCATTTATCAGCAAATGCCATAATTTCATTCTTCTTTGTGGCTGCTCAGAACTCCACTGTGTGCATCTACCACACGCAGTTCCTGAGCTTTTAACCCGATCCCATTAGTCTTTGAGCACCTCCTCCTTTCTAGCTCAACAGCACATGCCAGACTCACTTCCTCTGCCCCAGAGCAGAACTCAGCCATTTTTTTCAAGGACTCCCACCTTTTCCATTGGAGAGTAGTGTTTAGAAGCTCAGATCTGGGAGCTAGGCAAGCTCACTGCTGTTTATCCCACGCCCTGTTTGACATGCCTCTGAGCATCCATCCAGCTGCGGTGGTGGAATGATCCCTGGCTTGCCCACTCTGCTCAGCAACCCAGTAAAGTCTCAGGGATCCCTCAGGTTGTGGAGACTGAATGAAGACTTTCTGATTTTTCCATTCTCAATGGATGGACATATCTAGGCTCTTTTCCTCTTCCTCTTGACCTAAAAATTTACCTGCCGTTATTCTCCAAAGAATCATAGAATTGGAGGTGTTTCAGTTTATAACTTCTGCATAATGAAAAATGCTCACATTCAAGCATTTTATATATTAGAAGTTTGGAATCAGCGAGACCTTGGGTGACTTGTGTACAGCTAGCTACACAGTAGGACCTGAGACTGAAACTTAGGGTAGGCTTGTGTTTTGAAGTTGTTTACTTTTTATTCTCATGATAAAGCATCAGTTTACCCCCACCTACATATCTTAATAAATTCTGGAATGTAGTGAGAAAGAGTGGTGGTGGGGGGAACAGAGGGGGGTGACAGGGGATGAAGAGAGGGGAGCACTCTTTTCCTCCTATATAAATACATGATGAGTCTGTAGAAGCAGGCACCTGAGCTTTCTAGTTTAAAATGAATAAAATTTTTTGTTATTGAAGTGTTTTTCTCTAGAATTCCTTTTTCTCTCTTCCTTTTTCCCCCTTATATTTAATGTGAAAAGTGGCTGATATTTTGGGAGGCAAAAGTAGAGGTCAGGCACAGAGCCCTGGGAGAACGCCATGGAACCTTCCTGCCTACGAACAGGTCATTTCCCTGTTGTGTGGCACCTGTTCACCTTAGGGTCTCCTGAGATAAGATACCTGGGTGCGTGAGACTGGCTTTGTGAGCTGCGGTCACGAGTCCTCTGCTGTCTTCTGTTGCTGTGCCTCACTTGTCCCTGTGCAGTTCTTTGGGATTCGCGGATGGTTCCCTGCCGAGCCCTTTACTCAGCACAGGATGGTGACCTTCAATGTGGAAAGCCTCGTTAAATCTCGGCCCTGCTCCAGAGAGCAGAGCCAGCTCCAAGGCAGCACATATTGGCGGTGTCTGTAGGCTTTGTTTGCACAAAGGGATACATTTATCACTTTGTCCTTGGTATCACAACGGGTGGAGGAGGGAAATATTACTGTTTTTCCTCTACTATTTACTTTTAGTGGAAAAGATTGAAGTATAGACAGGTGCTAGAATTTGAGCCAGAGAAGATGGGGGTTGGTACTAAGTCCCACCTTATCAATATTTCCAGGTGTGTGTGTGCAAGAAGGCACATTTGGTGTAGAGGAGACTGGAAATTAAATAACGCTGGAAAAATACTGACCAGTTAAAATGTAAGTGGACCAGGGAATGATTTTAACCTAAGCTGTCTGGATTGAAAATCTATAAAATAATGATTTAAATTTACTGCTTTTCATAGACTATAAGGAAGTTTGTAAAGCATGTCTTGGTGACCTCTAAGGGGACTGATTGCAGAGCTCGTATGGGCGTGAGGTAGAGTGCCCACATCTCTCTCCGGGTGGACAGCAGTCCTTCCCCACTGCTGCTGATGCTGAAATTTTTTAGCCTGGTGCCTGGTTTGATTAACTTGTTTGCAGGGCGCACCCGTCATTCCATTGTTGTAAATGCTTCTTGACAAGGGTGAGTGGATTGTTTGCCGATGTTTGAGATACAGGCAAACTGGAAAGCCAATTATGAAGGTATTTCAGCTTTGATTTTTATGAAATGCATGGATAAATAATGGTAATGATATTCCTTAAAAGCATCCGAATCTCCCTAAAGTGGTCCCTATACTTTAAAAAAAAAAATCAAGGATCATATTCTATGATAACTGGAAAAGCACTAACAGTATTTCAGTAGTAAACTTGGATATATTGACTAATATTGGGTCAATAAGAAAAAAAATTTCTGAAGTAAAATTTCCTGAGCTAGTGTTTATTTTCAGTACACAACAGGATACATCGAATATGTGTTTTTTGTTGTTGTTGTTTGTTTTTTAGTTGTTTATTTGCAGACAGTGTCTCACTAAGTTACTAAATTGCTGAGGCTGGCCTCACACTTGGTATCCTCCTGCCTCAGTCTCCTGAGTCACTGGGATTACAGGTGTGCACCACTACACCCAGCTAAACATGGTTATTTTTGGAATCTGTTTTTAAAAATCTTTTTTTTTTTTTTAAGAGAGAAGGACAGTGAGAGAGAGACAGAATCAATTTTACTGAGCTTTTTCACATGGCTTTTGTTGCTCTGACACTTAGTTGTGTACATGGATGCTGGGATTTGAACCCATGTACTTGTGCATGCCAAGCAAGTGCCGTAACAACCGAGCCACCAATCCAGCCCCTGTTTTTTAAAGGTCTTAATAGTACTGCTGAATTATTTTAACTAGTTGTAAAGCTTTTTCTGTGATTTTCATCAGGCTTAAAATAGATGACAAGCCTTCGGTCTTGGTCTGAACTAGCCTCTTGGTTGTGTGCATTTAGACGTTCAGTGTCTGTCTATGGCTTAGCTCTTACTTTACAGATTCAGACTCTTAAAGCTCACTCTCCAAGAACCCAGTGCTTCCCTGTCGTTTCCCCATTGGTGTGCCACACCAATGTGTGGCAATGGGGCTGCTGCTACCATGTGGATGCTGGTGCCTGGACGATGGCTTCCTGGTCCAAATTGGAAGGTACCCAGCAGCGCAGGAGTTTACCAAGCTTTTCTTTAATTAACTGTGGGTCGGGCACTGTGCTGGGCACTAGGGTACACAGATGAAGAGCACAGAATTCCTGCTCCAAAGGAACTCACAGAAGGGTGTAAGAGACAGATACAAACCCGTAAAGTGACAGAATTATGCACACAGAGCTAAAAAGAAACTCAAAGAAAAGACAAGTGGCTAGCGCCCATCCTGAAGGGAGCCTATGTGAGCCTTGGCCGGGCCAGTGAGTGTGAGCTAGGTTCACGTGAGAGTAGCTTTGCACGTAGCTAATCCTAAATCTGCAGTTTCTTCTTTGTCTTCCTTTTTTTTTTAGAGATAGAAAGAGGGAATCAATTTTATTTAGCTTCTCATCTGTTTTCTCTCTCCGACACTTCATTGCATACACGGTGTTGGGGTTTGAACCTGGGTCCTCATGCATGCCAGGCAAGTACCATACCATTGAGCCACCGCTCCAGCCCCCATATGCCTTACATCAACTGTTATCATTAATAATTGGAGATTAAGGGGGCTGGAGCAGTGGCTCAGTGGTTGTAGCATTTGCCTGGCATGCACGGGTTTGAACCCCAGCATGTACACAATGAATTGTCCAAGCAACGAAAGCCACATGAAAAACTAAACGAAGATTGATTGTCTCTGTCTCTCTTTCACTGTCCCTCTCTCTTTAAAAAAAAAAAAAATACACACACACACACACACACACACACACACACGACATATAGGAAAATTATTTAGAGCAAGTTTTTAAAAAATATAAATATCTTAATCTGTTTAATTATCTTTTGATTAATCCCCAATTATTATCAAACAATTCTTATTCTAATCCTGCTTCAGAACCATCTTAGCCAGGCGCACACCTGTAATCCCAGCTACTTGGGAGACTGAGGCAGGAGGACCTCAACCTCCACAATTTAGTGAGATGTGGCCTCAAAATTAAAATGAGTGATTAAATAATAGAAATAAAAAGCTCTGGGGGTGCAACTCAGTGTTGAAATCCCTGGGTCCAAGCCTCATTGCTGAAAAAAAAAAATCTTAAAGTTACTTTAATTTTTTTTAAGTTAAAACTTAATGCTTCTCCCTTCTATACAACTTAATATCTATTTTATCTGATTTTCTCTCTCACACACATCTATCTTATCATCTGTCAGAATTAAGACTTTCAGATAGCTTATCATTAAAAAGAAAAAGCCTTTGCATTCCACTTTATCTTCATTTGATTTTCTCATCCATTTGTTAGAGCAAAAGCTCAGAATTCGCACAGTTCTCTTCTGTTTCCCTGCCTGAGCCAACACTGCCTCCCTGGACTCTCCAGCTGCACCCACCCCAGGAAGCCGCCTGTGCTAGGTCACTGTCTCTTTGTTACTAAGCCGAAAGGACTCTTCTCAGTGTGCATCTTTCTTGAAAAGCTCATGTCCTTGCTCTGCTTAAAATTATCCAGTTTCCTGGTTGTCTTTAGGGTGAAGTTCAAACTCCTCAGTGTGGCTGCATCCATGCCTCCGGCCTCATCTACCACACTTCCCCACTCACTCTTGAGTCAAAGAAGCTAATCTTCCTTACATGTTTTGCCTGTGTCATGTTCTCTTATCTCTAGGACTTTCTGTTCCCTCCACCCTCATTTGTTTAAAAGTTGGCCTTTTGCTGGCCAACTACTATGTAGTTTTCAGATCTGGACTCAAACTTAGGCTTTTTTTCTTTCTCTCTCCCTCTCTCTCTCTCTCTCTCTCTCTCTCTCTGTACTTGAGATCAAATCCAGTACCACACTACTGCTGAGCTATAACTCCAATTTTTGAGACATGATCTCGCTGTTTCCCAGGCTGACTTGGGACTTGTGATCCTCCTGCCTCAGCCTCTGGAGTAGCTGGGAGTATAGGTGTAGCTGGTGGAAGTTAACAAAACATGATTCCCTGTCTTGTTGAATTTACAATCTGCATAAAAATAACAGTAAACAAGCATTTACAAAGGCGATCCAGATTAAGTGTATTTAAAAATCCTGCTGAATTGGTTAAGATAAATAAGACCTAAGTCTCTTCTCTAAGAATTTACAATTTAAGTTTTGAAAGAGATATATACAATTTACTAGCATGCCAAGTAGAATAAATGCTCATAGTGTAGCACCCTCTGTTATCAAGGCGCCTCCCAAACTTCTCTTCCTGGCTCTAATCTTCCTGACTCTAACTGTCCTGGTTCTAATCTTCCTGGCTCTAATCATCCCAGCTCTAACCTTCCAGGCTCTAACTTTTCCACAGGCACAAGCATATACCCAACGACCTACTTTCACCACTGTCCTTGGGGCAGAGAACCAATCAGCATCTGCCCTTTGCTCCTAACTACCCCAATCCCCATGAAAATCCCCTATAAATGCTCTTGTACACCCGCAATAAGGGGGAACCCATCTCCGATGATTGGTTTTGGTCTTGGTGCGCCGGATTATTCCTTTCACATAGAAGAGTGCAGAAATAGTACTCAGGGGCAAAGATGTGATAATACTTAATTAGGACTCCTGGTTGTGGAAGACTTTAGGAGTATGACACCAGCCTAGGGAGGAAGCCATTCAATGGTTACCTAAAGGGAGCACAGGCATTCTGGATGTTGGTGGTGCTCATTAATCATACCCCTCCTCACTCATGTTGATGGCAGAGATAAAGTTTATCAGCTGTGTTGCTGATCAAACTGGTTTGAGGAATGTAGCTTGGTCAAGGCCAAAGTGGGGCCTACAACATTCTTCTTCCTCCTCAGCTTCATGTTCTACCCATTGGGAGGCAGGAGGGCTGGAGAGCTGCGTGCCAACCGGCAGAAAATGTGCCCTGCCTCTGGGCCAGCAGCTCTGTCTGAGCGAAGGGACTGGCCAGAAGCTGGGTCACGCGTGAGAGCCAACCTTGTCCCCAAGCAGATTGCTTCTGTCTCTTGAGGGGAGAGGAGATGTAATGGTGAGAGTGAGAACCTCACCTTCCTTACTTTCTAAGAGAGCAGCACTGTGCAGAAGTTCCCATGCTATGGACAAAGCCAGAAACTTGATGGGGATAGAAGAAATCCCCCTTCAGTAGGTAGGAAAGCTAGCAATTGTAATGGTAAATTGTGTGTCACAGACTGACAATTCTCTAGAGCCCAGGGGACAAGGGAAATCAGCAAGGCCTGGAGTGGTCAAGGAAGGCTGACAACCTGGAGAGCGGGGAGCGTGGCTTGTGTCTGTGACTCAGATGAGAAAATAGCTTCACGCTGGCATTTCACTTCTGATTAGCACGTGGTACCTTAAGAGAGGACAAGCTAATGCATGTTTTTGCAAAAAGCCATGTGGCCATTCAAGGAGTTTCTTGGAACAGTTCATTATTTGACAAAGAAAAATAGATTGACTTGGGGAGCTCCAGAGCAATTCCAAGTAAGGAGACAACTCAGGTGGCGTGCACAGGAGCAAGGGAATATCCGATGTGCGTGTTCCGAGCTCCCGCCACCTTGCAGTCACGGTGGTCAAGTGTCTACTCTTTGTTTCCTTCCACCTTCACCTCCACCTACATTTTCTGGGAAAGGAATATGGGCCAACTTGTTTTAAATAGTATTTCATGGTTGGCTGCCAAATCACGAAGACAGACTTCTTGGCGTCTTTGAATGAGCCAGGAATGAGACAGCATGAAGTTAGGTTGAAGGAACCGTGAACAGTTCAGGGCTCAGGTAACTTTTTTCTTTCTGATACCAGGGATTGAACCCAGGCCCCCTTAACCACTGAGCCACGTCCCCAGCCCTTTTTAAATTTTATTTTGAGACATGGTCTCCTAAGTTGCTTAGCACCTAAGTTGCTGACACTGGCTTTGAACTTGTGATCGTCCTACCTCTGCTGGATTATAAGCACATGCCTGGCTTCAGGCAACTTATTTTCAAAACAGTTTTGTGGAGGATAGACATACAGTAAGCTGTACATATTTCAAATGTGGAATTTGACGAGATTGGCATATGAATAGACTTGAACTATATTCCGCTCTCTTAGGGAAGTAAAGAGGAAACCATAACCACAGTTAAGATAAGGAATATTGCATCCTCAGAGTATATTCATGCTCCTCTGAAACGCATCTCTCCTTCTACTAGCCATACATTGCTTTGCGTTTTACAGAATTTTATGTAAATGGGATCATACAGTATTGGGGTGGCGTGTAACTTGTTTCATTCAACAGTAATTTTAAGATTCATCCATGTTATTTTGCATATCAATAGTCCCTCTTGACTGGTGAGTAGTATACCATTTTGTTTATTCTCCTATCAATGAAAATTTAAAATGTTCCCTGTTTTGAACTATTAATGTGGCTATGATCACTCAAGTGCATCCACTTCATGCTAACTTCTTTTGAATATGGTATGGTTGAGCAAGGTTTAATTTTTTGTTTAGACAGTTGCCCTCACACCATTATTAAAATCAACTATATGTATATATTCTGGATTTTATATTTTGTTTCATTCATCTTTAGGTTTATGTTTACACCAATGCCATACTGTCCTGACTATAGGATAGTTGTGAAAGTCTTGAAAACACCTAGTATAAGTCCTGTACCTGTTCTTTTTCAGAAGTTATTTTGGCTATTTTAGCAGCTTTGCATTTCTGTGTAAGTTTTAGAATGAGCTCCTTGTTTCTACAAAAAAAAAAAAAAAAAAAAGCTTGAAAAGATCTTTGTACTTTAACTGGGATTACACTGAATGATTAAGGTCAATTTAGGAGGAATTGACATCCTAACAATACTGAGTCTTTCACTCCGTGAACGTGATTACTATTAGTTCTTCAGCAATTTGTATCAGCAATGTTTTATAGTATTCAGTGTATGTCTCACACATCTGTTACATTTTCCCCCAGTGTTTAATATGTATATTTTGTGTGTATTGTATGTGATCAAACCCAGGACCTCACACATGCTAGACAAGAACTCTACCACTGAGCTACATCCACTTCATGTATGTAGGTATACATATGCTACACTATGTAGCTACATAAGCTACATACTTTTTAAATTTCATTTTGAAACACGGTCTTGCTAAAGATAAGAGTAAAATAAATATAACAAGTAAATATAATGAATAATAATATATAAAAATAAATATATAAAATAAACATGTAAAATATATATAAAGCAATAATATATAAATATGAAATTTAATAACAACAAGTAAAGATATCTTTGCTACTTCCTTTTTAAACTTTATGCTTTTTTTTTCTTGTTTTATTGCACTGGCTCAGAGTTTTATGATAGTGTTGAGAGCAGCTATTTTTGCTTTGTTCCTAATCTGAAGGGGACAGCATTCAGTGTTTTACTGTTAGTTATGATATTAGCAGTAGATTTTTCATGGATGTTATTTATCAGGTTGAAGATGTTTCCTTATGTTTCTAGTATGCTGAGAGCTTATGTTATGTTGGATTTTGTTAAACACTTTGATTGGATTAGAATGATCATATTTGTGGGCTGGAGCAGTGGTTCAGCAGTTGGAGAGCTTGCCTGGCATGTATAAGGACCCAGGTTCAAACATCCAGCACCACACACACAACTAAGTGTTTGAGAAACAAAGGCCAAATGAAAAAATAAATAAAACTGATTCTCTCTTTCTCTCTCACCCTCTCTCTCTCTTAAAAAAAATGAATAATTTTTTTCTGTCTTAGTCTATTGATACAGTAAAATAAATTCATTTTTTAATGTTAAAACATCCTTGCATTTTTTAAATGAATCTCACTTGGTGTATTAATTATCCTTTTTACATATTACTAGATTTTATTTGATAACATTTTATTAATTTTTTATGATCTCTTTTTTGGATGGTTCTTTTTATTTTTTATTTGTTTGACATAGTCTTACATGTTGGAGGAAATCATAGTTACATATTCATGCATTCATGGATATTGACGAAGTAAGTTAAGGCCAGTCCTAGTCCAGGATCTACCCCCTCTGTCCACTCCGCACTCTCATATCTCCTCTGCAATACCCCATGCTATAGATAGAAATAAGATAAGCATATACATGTTTATTAATTTTTGAAATTTCTGAGTTTCTCGGCCTGGCTGTGTATAGTTGGGCTTCTCATGGGAGTCAAGGGTTCCCAGTTGCATTGATAACCCCATTAATCTTTCCCTCCCTTCCATGCCTCTCTCCCTTCTCCCTTTTCCTTCATAGTTATGCTTCCCCCAGATTAGGTGATATTTCAAGTATTTTGAGTTTATTATTTAAACTTAGCTAACTTTCATCCTGTCTTAAGTTTTACTCTAGCTTCATTTCTAGTGACTTTGGTTTTCATGTCAGGGAAATGCCGTCTCCATCATATGAATTGGAGTATGCTTCTTAACTTTTATTTTCTGAAGGAGTTGTGTAGAATTTGTACTATTTCTTACTTTAAAAGTAGATGGAAATAATTGAAGAAAACTTCCCAGAGCTACAGAAGGATTCTAGTCTTGGTATCATCAGTGCTCATCAAATACCCAGCATAATTGAGGAACATAGACTCACTCCCAGACACATCTTGGTGAAGTTTTTGGATTCCAGTGATGAAGAGAAAATCATAAAGGCTTCCAGGGAGAGAAAAGAAATAACCTATAGAGGAGCAAGAATCAGATTGACAGCAGACTTATCACTGGACACCCTGGGCACTAGAAGTAAATGGAGCAACATCATAAAAGATCATAAAAGGAGGAAGCCTTTCAACCCAGAATCCTGTATCCAGCCAGTTTGGCATAAGATATTTTGTGATGTTGAAGAATTCAGCAAGTTTGTTTCTTGTGTACCATCTTTGAAAGATTTAATGGAGAATGACTTTCACAGTGTAGGTGGTGCAAGACATGCACATCTAGAAAATCAACACATATAACATCAGATCTCTACACAGAAGGGTGGACAGCTAGCTGCTTATTTGGGGATGAAGGAAAGCGGGTGCTTTTAAACTAGATATTGATAAAGTTAAAGGGTATGTTTTTAAAAATTTAATGGTAGCCATTCTACCCTGTGTAGGAGTAAACTTTCTAAACTACTGAGGAGTTGGAAGGGATCTGTCAGTGTAACATAGATGGGGAAAGTAATGGAAATGCACAGGGGGAAGGTGGCAAGGTAAACTAGAATAGAAAAAAGTGCAAAAGCTGAAGGCATCAGAAGGACATTTCATAATTTTGATCATAGTGTGAGTCTTTATATTAAAGCATTTTCACTTGAATATGCTTAAAAAAACAAAAGAGGAGGGGGGGATTCATAAGTGCAGCCATCTGGGCCTGGGGTTGCTTTTGTGGAAACATCTTTAGCTACAAGTGCAATTTCTTCATTAGCTATTAGGCTATTTTGGTGATCTCTTTATTTCTAAGCTGTTGTAGCTTATGTCTTTATGGAGATTCTCCATTTTATCTAATATTCCCTTGTTATCTCATGAATGTTAAGATCTGTAGTGATGTCTTCTCTCTCATTCCTGATATCAATCATTTTTCATGATCATGCCGGTTAGAGATTTATCTGTTTTTTTTTTTAATCTCAATAAAAATCAAATCGAAAGAATCGGTTTAAAAATTGTTTTCCTAATACAAACAACGACAGATGCTGGAGGGGCTGTGGGAAAAGAGGAACACTGTTACACTGCTGGTGGGACTGCAAACTGGTTCAGCCACTATGGAAAGCTGTATGGAGAATCCTCAAAAAATTAAGGATGGAACCACCTTACGACCCAGCTATCCCACTCCTGGGAATTTTCCCAAAAGACTTAGAATCAGCGTATTATAGCGATGTGGCTTCATCA
>PVKS010031682.1:0-23221 GCA_004027875.1 Aplodontia rufa | reverse complement strand
GATGTAATGCTTTACAATCTAATACTTTTTTTAGAGTTATAAGGGGAAGGGGAAGGGAGGGATAAGGGAGGGTAATTGAGGGGGCACTCCTGGGGATAATTGCAAAATCCAGAATATATGCATATTTTATACACATTTTATATTATTTTGTTAAAATCATGTAAGTTTGCTCAAAATAAAAAATTAAAAAAAAAATAAAATAAAATAAAATATGTCTTCATGAAATTGCTACTGATGATATTTAAACTTTTATATTCTGATTTTACCACTTGACTACTGCATGCGATTAAGAAAAGAAGACTACATAAAAACTTACGTTGAGGCGCTAGAGTGGTGACTCAGCGGTTATGGCGCTTGCCTGAAATGGAGTGAGGATGCAGGTTCGAACCCCAGTACCACTTACGCAACCTACTGTTGGAACAGCAGTGAAACACACACACACACAAAACCTAAACAAAATTGATTCTCTCATTCTCTCTCTCTCTCATTGTCAATCTCTCTCTTAAAAAAAAAAAAGAGAAGAAGAAGAAAACACTTATGTTGTGATAGCAAGGGTTCTAACACTACTAGGCAGGATCTTGGTAGACACAATTAGTTGATGTGTATAACCTAAACTCTAGGCCTTAAGAATAGAGCTTCAACTGTAGGGAACAGAGCAGGTACAAGGATGCCATCACCCACATATTTTAGGGTCTTTCACCATCTTCGTGATTCCCAAGGAGTGGCAGTAAGTTCGCAGTCTATAATTTGGAGTAACAGTAAGGTTGAGAGAACCACTTTGAAAATAGAAAGCACCTGGCCTATCAGCGTTGGAAGGCTCTGGCCAACAAGCTCAACTTAAAACTACACCAAGTGTAGATATGGTTGAAAAACAGCTGTTTCAACTACTCTTGACCCTAGCTTCCGTGATTGCCAGTATCATCCAGCATGGGCAGGCCCTGCATGTGTCCATAGCATCTGCCCCTGGGAGTCTGTGTAGGGGAGGTGGGGCAAGATTCTGGAGCCACATCCTCCCAGACTCTTGGGAATGATGTAAGCAAGAGTATTCAGTTTCCGGTTATGACCAGACCTGGGGTGGGGGTGGGGAAATGTGGCTTGTGCAGGATACCTTGTAGTACACTACAGCTCCTCCAGTCTTAGCCCAGACAAGCTCTGCCACTGACAGTTTTGGACAGATTCTGCTTTCTTTTCTGACCCATAGTGCTCCTGTTACTCTCAAGGCCTTTTGAGGAGCCCTTCTTCTTCCCCCTAATGTCCATATACAAAAAAGGGGAGTGTTTGTGGACCAGAACAACTCCAGCCCCAAAATGTAAATGAATTTATAAAAAAATCTTTCCAAGCACCATCTTGCAAATTCAAGAGGATGACAGGAGGCTAGGACACCATCCCACTAAGCAGTTTGCCCAGAAGAGAGTCTGAGGTCATACCTGGCTTATTTTCCCCTATGGTTACTCTTCCATATTATGCTGCATTACCATTTCTTTAAGGAACCTACTGATGTTAGGCCTTTGCACATTTTCACTGTGACTCAATCACAAGTTGGACTTCTATGAATGTCCCCTTGCTGTCCTGTTGGGTAATGCATGAATATTTTTGTGGATTCCTTGGACTAAACATGGAACTAATCCTCAAAGAAGATGTTTCTATTTCAGTGAATGTTGCCAGTGAGCTAAGCAGTGAATTTCCTCTCCTTCATTTCTTTTTCTTTTCCTTTCTTTCATTTTCACTTCCTTTGCTTTGTTTTCCTTTTTTCTTCTCTCCCTCCAGTCTTTCTTCCCTTTCTTCCTACCTTTCTCTTTCTCTTTTCATGTATATTTAAGGTATATAACGTACATCTTAAAATACACATAATATTAATACACATAGCAAATTGATGCTACAGTAAAGCAAATTAAGACTACAAATTTACCTTCATATGTGTAGGTGTATAATAGAAACATCAGAAATTTACTCTTAGCTAATCTCCACTTCATAATATTATTAGCTATAATCACTTCACTGTATATTAGATCTCTAAATTCATTCATCTTACATAATTGCATATTTAGACCTTTTGTCCTACATTTTCCCATCCTCTGCACTGTTCTCTGTATTCCAGTTCATTTCAATTTTTGCTTTTATTTCACATTCAAGTGAAGGTGTGCAGTATTTTTCTATCTGCATCTGTGTTTTTTCACTTAGTATAATATTTTCAGAGTTCACCTCTGTTTGTACCTATAAATGCCCCTGAGGTTTCTAAAGGGTGCTGAATAGTCTCATTGGCCAGCATTCTTGATGGTCAGCTATGTAGACAATGTTTAAAATTGTGTATTTCTTTAATGTTTACAAATTTTCTGATTTCAGGTTTTTTTTGTTTTTTTTTTTTTTGTTTGTTTGTTTTTTTTAAGAAAGAGGGAGAGAGTCAGACACAGAGAGAAAGAGAGTCGAATTTATTCATTTTGTCACCTGGCTTTTGTTTCTCCAACATTTAGTTGTGTATATGGTACTGGGGTTTTGAACCCAGGTCTTTGTGCATGTCAAACAAGCACTTTAACCACTGAGTTAACACTCAAGCCCCTCACTGTGGTTTAATGTTCATTTCTGTAATGATATGTGACTAACCAATTCTCACATATTATTGGACATTAAGAATATGTGTAAAGTTCACTTAAGCTTGTGTTTCTTCCTTGAGAATATCTAGTTGTCCTTTGTCAATTGAAGAGATTATTTTATCCCCAGTAATTCCAATGCTATTTCTAACATACAGGAAGATTTCAGTAATAGGTAGTTTCCGAACTCTATGCTTTCTATATTGGTGAGTTCTATTGTGAGTCAATAATATGGTAACTTTGCTACTATCAAACTAAAATAAACTGGGATATTTGGTAAGGCAACTTGATTCTTTTGTTATTGTTGTTTCCTAATGACATTTTTTGTAATGAGTCTCTCAAGTTTCATTGGTGCTAGGCCTCTCTAAAAAATTTTTCAAATGGCTTTCAAGTTATCCTGAGAAATCTGTTAGGATTTTAATTGGAATTTCATGAAATATGTAAGTGTTTTGCAGGAATTGACATATTTACAATACTGAGCTTTCCAATGTTAAGTATACTATCTATTCATTTCAACTTTTATAAGAACTTTACGTGATGTTTTATTATTTACTGATAAAGGTCTTGCCTATATCTTTCTGTAGTTCTTTTTTTAGTTCATTCTCACAGAAACCATCACTGTTTTGTAGATTTATTTCTGATACTCCTCTTTATTATTGCCTGTCATTGTAGATACCATTTTTTAATTTCATTTTTATCGGTTTGTATTGCATATAGGATTCACTTGACATATTTATTTTGTATCTAAGAATGTAGCTCAAATATTTTTATTCTGATCATTTTTATAAACATCATTTTGAGTTTAATGACTTAAAAATTAATGAAGTTCATGAATATTATCAAGAACATTTCTTCAAATAGAGATAAACATTGCTTTTAGTTTACTTGTATATCGAGAAAGAGAACTATAAACACAAAAATGAAAATAATAAACATTCCTAAAAATAGAACACTTAAAAGACTAAGGAAAGAGACCATACAGAGCATAAAAACAAAAAATAAACATAACAAAACTGATAAAATATTTGAGACCAATGAAAGCTGTTATATAAATGCATCAAATGCGCTTCATATACCTATTTAAAAGATTTTTGGGGGCTGGACCTGTGGCTCGGCAGTTATGGCACTTGCCAGGCATGTGCAAGTATACAGGTTCAAACCCCTACACCCACGTCCACAATTAAGTGTAGGAGCAAGGAAACCCATGTGAAAAACTCAATAAAAATGCTCTCTCTCTCTCTCACTGTCCTCTCTTAAAAAATAAAAAAAATGAAAGAAAGATTTTGGGATGGACTCATAAAGCAAACAGGAATTTTATGCTCATTGCAAAAGAAGTGTAAAAAAAGGATAAAAAGATAAAAATAACTGGAAAATACACCCAGGTAATTTTTAAAAAAATAATAATTTGGAATCTTAATATGTAAGACAAGGTAGAATTCTGCCTCAAAAAAAGAAAATGAAAGAAATTTATATTACAAGTTAACAGTTTGCACTATAAAATATTTACATAATAAATATTGAAAAAATTAGCTCTTTAAGACACTAAATAGCAAATAATTTTTTTTGGTATGAGTTGCCTATTATTGCTTGATTACACCTTTAATCTTAGTATCATAATAGAGAATCTGTTCATTTGTCTCATGATTTTAAGTTTTATAATTGACTGGATTCTTATGGTTTACTTTAACCACATCAAGAATTTGTGTTTAAGTGCAGGCTGGAGTGGATGTCGTTTTTCTGTGGCTGATCGTTGGATTACATTCCTCAGCTTGCTTTGGTCTTATTTCTTAAAATAGACAAGAGTTAACAAAACAGCAGAAGTTAACAAAATGGACAAGATTACTTGAGAATTAGATTTTAAAATAGTATATTTTTCCATCTTCCTGATTTCATTTGTTACATAGACCCACAAAAACAGCCCAGTTTCAGGAGATGCAGAAAAACAAAACAAAACAAAAACAAGCAAATGAACAAACAAAAAACTGCCTCTGAATGAGGGTTGCTGATAAGTTAATTTGCAAAAGGCAATGGTAGATTTGCAAAGAGTTGAAAAATAGGGTTTATTTTTGTAATCACTCCACAACAGTCCCAAATAGAGATCAAATTATTGAAATCTCTCCCACATGTAAATACAGCATACACATCCCTAATCCTACACAAATGCCCCTTCAATTAGGATAGCACACTAAAAATGTAGTATTTTGAAACTTGCATCAGTTCTGCATTTAATTTCTTCTCATTTGTAGACCCATACAATTAAAAGATAAATATGTTCACTCCACTGTATGCTCTCAACAAAAAATATTGAACTAGTAGCAGGATAACTTAAAGTAAAATTACGTTTAAATAGGGAAAAATTGGGATTAAAATATCAGAAATGAGTCCATAGCAATTATGAAACATGGCAAGGAAATTTTTACTAGGTCTCCTTTATTTTAGTGGTTGAAAGCCTTCCTTTTTAAAGTCTACTATTGATCTCAGGGAGTAGTTAAATGCTTAGTTGTTCACTGGTTGTCTGATTTGATCTTGGCTCTACTCTTGAAGATATTCTTTCTTTTCTATTACACTACTTGGTTCCCTCTGAATAAATTACTTGTGCTGACCACTGAATAGATACCTAATCCTATCTTCAGGAAAATGGATGACATTAGAAGCCTTGCTATCTACTGCTCTACTTAGTCCAGGCTGGAAGCACATATTCTTTTTTTAATGGTAATCATCTTTATTTATTTCTTTATACGGACTTTGTATCTTGGACACTTAGTTGTGTAGGCAGTGCTGAGTTTCAAATTTGGGTCCTCATGCATGGCAGGCCAGTGCTTCAACTGCTGAGCCACTGTTCCAGCCTGTGTAATCATTTTTTTATTACACTAATCCCTTGAAATAGTTGTGGGCATCCTATGTATCAGAGCATAGTCTCTTTTATCATGCAAAAGTAATGTATTCTTTTAGATCGATGATGATAGAAAGATAGATGCATATGATAGAAAAGAATTACTTCTAATTTGAGAATAAGTTTCTAAGGAAGGTTAGCTTTCTGTAAGTCTTTTGCTCTAACTGGTAGAATTCACACAATTTTAACTTTTTTCTTTTAGATGTCTGATCAAATGGGTATAGTGCTGTACTTTGAGATTAATTTATTACTTCAGGCTATACTTTACATTGATGGATATCTACAGAATGGGAGGCTAGTCATGGAAAGGGATTTTATTTTCCAACTCAGCAAGTCCTGGTCCTACAATACACTGTTTAAATTCTGCTAGCTAATTAGTCAGGTCTTTGTTTTCTTCTTTCTTCCATTTCATGCAAAGATTAGCTACATAGATTTTAGTCCCTAAATATCATCTTAAAGTTCAAAAGTTTATAAAGGTATATTTTCTAGCCTCCATATTATTATGAATAAAATTTCAGTCAAATATTTAAATTTCATGTCATAGAACATCATTTTTTCCAGCCGTTTCTCTAGCCTCTACCTGACACCTAGTACTCAGACCATTAGCAAGTACATGGGAAGTGACAGAACAATGACCCATAAATATCAATGATTTTATTACAGAAAGAGGGACAATGTGTGTGTGTGTGTGTGTGTGTGTGTGTGTGTGTGTGTGTGAGAGAGAGACAGAGAGAGAGAGAGAGAAAGAGAGAAAGTGAGAATCAACTTTTCTAGTTTTTCATGTGGTTTCCATTGCTCTAACACTTCCTTGTGTACGTGGTGCTGGGGTTTTTTGCCGCACATTTGCACATGGCAGGCAAGTGCAGAAACTACCAAACCACCACTCCAACTCATAGGTATCAATATTTATATGAATAATATTTTACTATGTAAAAAACTACTATAGATTAAGACAAAAGTTGCCTGTTTAGCTTGCAATTTTTCAAGTCAGAAATTTAGATCACGTAGTCTGGGTAGTAGTTTAGCCTTTATATGACTTTCCTTCTGTATTTTCAGTGAGCTGAAAGATTTCCAGGAGGTGCCGCTTCTGGAGATTGGTTCTTTATCTAATGATGCTTTTTAACACACTTTTACATGGACTCTCACACTCTAGCATGCTGGTGTGGGCTTATTTTCATAGTGAACTGGGTCTAAGAGAGAGTAGAAACACACAAAATCTCTTTGGGTCTAGGCGTAAAATCATTTTTGTCATAATCTTTTGGCCATGTAATTGACAAGGATATCCTAGATTCACAATGTGGCAAAACACTTGTCCTCTTGATGAAAGGAGATTTAAATCCACATCATTAAGAGCAGAGTTACAGGGCTGGCAAGACATCCAGTTCAATTTTTTTTTTCATCAAATACAGTGGATACATTAATGTAAAAGTACTTTGTATGACAGAATCAATATAAAATAATTCAAGCATACAAAAGTTTTGTTAGAATTCAGAACTTAACAAAAATTTAATATTATAAGAATTTGTAATATTTCACATGAATATAATTTTTTTGAAACTGACCATATGCATTGCTACATATGAATATAAATAATTCCATGCAGAAAAATAAAAACAAATTTGATCAATATACATTTTTTAAAAATGCATTTCCACATCAAATTAAAATTGTTTCCACTAATAACTTCATATGAAATGAATAACACACAGAAATGTCAAAATTTCTCAGAAAAAGAAAGATGTAGCACATCTATGGTTATAGTCATCCTTTGGAAACAATGAGAGAACTGGTTCCAGGAAATCTATAGCTCCATAGATACCAAAATCCAGAGACACATATATCTCTCATATAAAATGGCATTGTACTTACATATAGCCTATTTCCATCCTCTTGTATATGTACCTTCTGTATATTAATTATAATACCTTATACATTGCAAATGGCTCATTTTTGTAATGTATTGCTTAGAAAACAATTATAAGAATAAAGACCTTACAAGTTCAGTGTAGACAATTTTTTCTAATATTTTCAAACTGTGGCTGATTGAACCTTGCATACAAAGAGTTGACTGTACATTCAAAAAGAGGAACATGAAAAACATAACCTTAAACATTAATTTCAATAAAAATAAATAACAAATTTCTAACAAAAGAGCTAGATTCAATATCAAAGTAAACTAAAAATGAATGACAATGGAAGAAATTATGCTGAACAAAATTAGCCAAACTCAGAGACTCAAGGATCAATTGTTTTCTCTCATATGTGGAGGCTAGAGTAAAACCCTGGCTTGGGTGAAAGGTTGAGCTCATGTACTAGACTCATCAAAGATGAAGCAAAACCTAATCTAGGGGAACAATAAATATGGCGGAGTGGAAAGGAAGGTAGAGGAGAAAGAGGGATGACAGGGAGGGATCTAGGGGGAATCAACAGTGTAGCTTACTCTTTACTTCCCCAAGAAGTCAAATAATACTTATGCAGTCATTTAATTCTGGAAAATGTAAAATCATATATATGTGTATATAAATATATATATAAATATATATATATATATATAATATATATATATATATATATTATGGTGGAAAACAAAGAAGAATCATGAGACTGGGGTGTGAGTGATTTAAGGATGATTCTGGACTAAGACCAGGGGCATATTATACTGCTTTTACATATGCATTTATGATTATATAAAAACTCAATATCTCAAAATAATGAAATGTTATCCAAGTGAGTATGAAAAGCAAAAAGAATTTAACAAAGTATGAGGAAAAGGAAGCAAATAATGTGTAAGACAAAATAGAGTGAATCAGAAAAGAATAGAAATAATTAATGAATAAGTGTACGGGAAGTAAAAAGTGAAATGCTGGTTCCTTGAAAGAACTCAGCAAAACAGAAAATGAAGTAAAAAGAACAGCCATAGTAAATAAGAACTAGAAAAGATGAAATGAGAGTTAGAATTCTAAAAGGTCATGATACTACATAGAATTCTATGTAAAATATCTAGAAAACTAGATTGTAAGTTTGGAAGTAAAAAAATATTATACAAAAAAATTTTGTAGAAAATATATATGAAGTTATTGATGTATACTGGTCCACAAGAAAGTGTTAAGACCAGCTTATTTTAGAATAATTCTGTACAATACTCAAATGTGAGGAAATTATGATATTTAATAATAAATTCAGACAAGAAAAAGATGTAAATACAAATTTCTCTCCAAAGTTATTATAACATTAATTTTTAAAAATATATATCATATAGATAAATAGACATTATCTTACCTAAAATAACAATATAATCAACATAAATAGTTAGCAAGAAATGCTTAACATTCCTTTCTCTTCCCCAGATAGTCATTTATATATTTATAGTTATAAATTGCATACATATATACAGAAAGAAAAAATGAAAAAGTGGAAAGCCATATGTAATGATTGTCTAATTCTTCATTTATTAATAATGACTAATTATCTTTAGAAAATCCAAATGACAAAGTGAGATTTATTCCAAGAATATAAGTATTATTCAATATTAGAGAACTTTGGAATCTCTTTCATATAATTTATTATATAAACAGAACTTAGTAAAGAAACCATACATTCGTCAACACATAGAATTTGATGCTAACACCTCAATATGAAAACTGTTTTCATATGTGTGAATATATATGTTTTATATATATGTCTGTGTATACATATATGTACATATATATGTGTATATTTAGAAATTATTCTAAGTGCTACAAAGAATCATAAAATTCAATGAAACCATATAACTTGGGAACTTAAGAGAGCAGCATATGGTTTACTAGGAAAGTAATTTTAAAGGTATATCTGTATAAAAAAGCAAGGATAACAGATGAAGTGGTTAGTGGCATTGAATATACTGAGAATGAAATGAGTAGATGTCTTGGAAAGGAAACAAGACATTTTTTGTCAAACAAACTAAAAGAATGTCACTAATATGAGTGAAGTGGATAAAGGGTTTGGAGAAGTCAGCTAAGAGAAGACTAGATGAGGCTCATAGTTCTGGAAGCTACATTCATGTACTTTCAAGGCAATTTAATAATGTATCCTAGATGCATTAAATAAGCACTCATTTATCCAAAATCTACCTTCTTGAATCCTAAGAAAGATCCTCAAAAAGGCAGACTTAAAAGAGATTCAATATGGTGTTGTTTATATATAATGCAAACATATACAAGTACAATATTTACACAAATCATATTGTAGTCACATGTTAAATTATTTGAAGTAATAATGGTTCTAAAAGAATTACTGTATAGGGGTTGGAGCCATGGCGCAGCAGTTAACAGCTCTTGCCTGGCATGCATGAGTACACAAGTTCAAACTCTAGCATCACATACACACTAAAGTCTTGGATCAATAAAAGTCACATGAAAAACTAAAATAAAATTATTTCTCTCTCCCTCTCTCTCTCTCACTGACCCCTATCTCTTTAAAAAAATAATTTTTTGTAAGAAAGTGTGTTCATTATTTACTATTAGGTTAGGAATAGAATATATTCTTGCAAATTTCCAATAGCATCTGATATTATGTATTTAAGCTTTGCTGAAATTCTAAATGAGGTTTTCACACTTTTGATGGAATCTCAATTTGCTAACACATGCCACAAAAGTAGATTCTTCATTTATTAATCATCAATAAAAACCTTCAGGAGATTCAAATGTTTTGCATGAATAGTTTGCATATTTGTTAAAGTAGAGTGATTTTCAATTTTTAATGATAGTTCAAGGGCATATAAACTCTTTAAATATTATCAATGTTGTTATTTTACGAGATCCATGTATCACATTTTACAGTTTTTAATGGAAGATTTTAAGTTTATGGAGGAACATTAGAAAGCTAAGCAGCGATTCATAAAAAATGTCGAAAAGAAATCAAATCAACTTTTAAAAATAATCAAATATTTTGAACTTTATAAGAAAATCATAAATGTCACTGTGTTCTTGCTTTTAATATTAGTTTATGGAAAGATAAGTGGTATTTTTAAAACAGATGACAAAATTACACAAATTCATAATGATTATCTAATAAAGATTCAATGATATACTTAAACATTTTAGGCAAAATTCTATTATCCTTTCTTCCTCTAAATCACCAGTGATGAGTAATAAAATGTCAAATAAAATAAAATTATCATCAGTCATAAAGTAATTACAAGTAAAATACAAATTAATTCATTTCAAACTGGGACAACAAATATACAGAATTACTCTTTTGGTAGTTCATACTAACAGGAAACTGTTAAACAACTTTCCAGAAAAGTTATAATTTATATTCCTAAAAAATAATTGTCATAAGAGCCTACGTTTTATATATATATATATATATATATATACATATATATATATATATATATTTGAACTAAAGTTGTTACCTCTTATCTTAGAAGTAATACATCAATATCAAATACATTAATTATTTGTCTTAGACTTGAATATTGATGTTTCAGAACTATTTCATCTATTTTCTTTCTTGATAAAATCACCTGTTATGTCTGCTAATATATGATGGAAAACAGTAATAAGCAATATTTAAATTCTAGCTATTAGAATTATTACTCATCCACTTGTATCTCACATAATAAGGGTTTATGAGTTACTTTCATTACTGATAATTCAAAACTTAGGGAAAATAATTTTAGAAAGTGATATTATTTATAGAAAATTCTCCAAATCATCAGAAGATTTAAGAATAGATATTTTCCCTAAAGAACAGATATGTTCTTAAATAACAGATATTTTTTCTAAACTACCAAAGTTTTGAGTTTCTTTTTTGTCTCTTTCATTCTTCTTCTCACTTTTATTGGTTCTTTTTAGATATAAATGGCAATAGAATAAACAACGAAATAATTATAAAAGCATGGAATAGAACATGTTCTAATTCAGTCATCAGTATTTTCCCTCCCCTGTCCTGTTCTTTTCCCTCTACTCTACTGCTCTTTCTGTTAGCTACCAATCACCTTTTGTGTTGAATTAATGAACAAATCTGTTTTCCATTCTTCAGTTTTAGAAAACAATATAGCATCACAGATAAAGGGGTGGATATGACTTCAAGTTTTCACTCTACCTTCTAAAACAAAGATCATGATATCTTAGACCTATTTTTTTCTCAAATAATAAAAAGGAGCACTTACATGTATTGAGATGAGTTATATTACTTAAGTATGTCATTTTCAGGGATTGAAAGCTAATGGTTGATCAGAAGTTATAAAATATTCCTCTTATGATCATAATAGGTATTTCATCAATTTATGACATCTATTGTAATCCATACATCATAGTGAAATATGTGAAATTTTTATGTGTGATGTGGATCATTACAATTAATGAAAAAAGTCTGCAATGATCAAATAACATAATTATATGATAAAATTATTAATACTAGAGATCATCTATTAGTTAATTTTTATGTTATGAATGAGCAAACTATTCTTAAAAGATTTAATACTTTACTAAAAGGTAATAATTGGCCAAGATATAAAACACAGGTGTAACTAATTAATAGTATTTTTTCTTTATAACCTGATATCTTAGACCATCCTGTGATCCTAGAAGAAAGTAGCTTAGAGTGGATTTCTTATAAAGAATTTTAGTTGGCCCACAAATCTGGTGGCTGGATTGTCAAAAGAGCATGGCACTGGCATCTGGATGAGGGAGCCCTGGCTGGGTTAAAACATGGTGACAAGTAGAAAGGGAACTGCCTGTGTGAAGAATGGCCAAGTGTGTAGAAAGGCCTAATTTATTCCCTTGTATGAGACTGAACCCACTCTGTGAGACCAGCATTGTTACCAATGAGTATGTCCCCAAAAACTAATGGGTTATACCACCTCAACTTGATAACCACACACTTACACACACACACACACACACACACGCACACACACGCGCGCGAGATGTAGTGGTTGCTCAGCAGTTACAGTACTTGCCTGGCATGCATCAGGGCATAGGTTCAAACCCCAGCACCACGTACTCATTGAAGAGTCAGAGCAAGAAAGCCACATGAAAAACTAAATAAAATTGATTCTTTCTCTCTCTCTCTCTCTCTCTATTGCCCTTCTCTCTTAAAAAAGCTATAAATTTTATTATATACTATTTAATTATAATAAAATATATTTAGTTTTCTGATATTTAAAAAAATTGAAATGGGGCTAGAGTGGTGGCTCAGTGGTTACAATGCTTGCCTGCATGCACAGGGCATGAGTTGAGACACCAGCAGTACCATGTACACAACAAAGTGCTGGAGCAACAAAAGTCACATGAAAAATTAATAGAAAAATTAATAGAGATTTTCTCTCTCTCTCTCTCTCTCTCTATGCCCCTCTCTCTTAAAAAAAAAAGAAAGAAAAAGAAAACAAAAACTGACATGATGTCACTCGCAGGAAAGCGGGTGGGATTATGGAATATCATATTGAGTGACATCAGCTAGACTCAGAATGCCAAAATTGTATGTTTCTCTCATGTTGAAGTAAAAGGAAAAACTATTTTCATGAAAATAGAAGGGAGATCAGTAGGGTAGAGGAAGGGGATAAGGTGAAAGGAGGAAGGGAGGGCAAGGGGAGGTGGGACTGGAAATGAAATTAAGTAAGTTAAATATTTCCATGAATATTAAAAAAATCCCAGTACTATGTTATAATTATTATGTACCAATAAAGTTTTTCAAAAATTAATCAATAAATAAATTCTATAATTGATCAATTAAATGATTGTTTTAATGGCTTTCAAGTTTCAAGAAAGTTCTGCTTTTTGTCCTCCTGGCAATGCACATGAGGTCACACTGTATACATGTATATGTATGTGTGTGTGTGTGTGTATGTATATATATACATATATATATACATGCATAGAGTATTATATAATATATCCATACATACATTACCATATATATAACATTAAAGCACTTTGACATAAATTCCCTTATACATAATTTTCCCTTATACATAATTTTCAATGTACTTTAAGGAAACAAGGGTGGAAAGAATTCATGGTAAATAAATTCTAAACATAGAAAAGAAAGAAGTAGTATACAAGGAGTGGAAAAAATGAAAATTGTGACATCACTTTACAAGTTTTGGATTCCGTTCTCTGAGATGTTTTCATTCATTTAAAAGTAAACTAAACTGTAGAATGTACAAAGAGATTCCCTGAAGAAAAATTAATATTAGTACAATATAGAAATTGTAATTCATAAAAATACAGGTAAGCAATGGTGTGAAGAGTAAGTTACTACATAATATAAGGGTGAAAACTAACATTTATTAACAATGAAACTGTGGAGGACACATATCATTTCTTTACAACTACTACATTTATTTTAGATAAAATGTTATAGTCAAATTTGAATTTAGAGACATTAGCAAAAGAATACCTGTAATTCTAAGAAGAAAACATGTCTCACATTTAGATACTTGTATCCTTATAGCAACGTTTTACACATTCGCAAAATTGTCTTCATGATTCAAACATTTACCTCTTTCTTAAATTTACTACGATTCCACAGTGATGATTAATTTCACAAAAGCTATTCTATTTTAAAAATGAAAGGAGGGATAATTATAAGACTCAGGAAAAGCCTACGACTTTACACGGAGGATGAGAAATATTTAACTGATTTTTTTATAGTATAAAATATAATGTGAAGGGTTTATGCAGAAATTTCAATTATTATCTATTGCATAAATAATAAAGAATAAATCTTTTAACAAACATGTAAGTAATCAGTACTACTAGTTATTTTAACTTAACATAATGATTTTTTGAGAAGCAGAATCTTCACCCATTGAGTTTGAAAGCAAAACATTATGGAAGTATTTTCAAGGCTCATAGGAACAGATTAACGGTTCTGGTAAACTTAATTTTCCTATCATCCTCTATGAAATAAACTCTTTGTTAATAAAAATTGTTCTATTTTTCTAATGTTGTTCACTTTGTTGTCTATTAATCGGGATGGCCATGGCATTAGCATACCAACAATACAGCAATTTGCAAATTAATTCCCATAAATCAGATTGTAATTTGTTCTGTGAGAAAATAAACTAAATATCTGACATTTACTCTTTAATAATGAGAAAATATGTTATTTTTTCTTACTTTTAACTAAATAAAAAGGAGTTTGTGGCAAGGAAGGAAATGTCAGTATAGAATGTCCATACATAACTTTTCAGCAAGTATAGCCACTTGAAAGTTTAAACACTGACATGAGCTCATATAACCTAAGTTCCTTCCCATTTTTTAGATCACAGTTGTTATAATTAAAGGAATTTTGAGGAAAAAACCAAGTAGAAAAAGTAGTAAAAATCCCAGTGCTGCCTTCTTATTGTATCTTTTCTTACCAACTTCAGTGTAGCTCATGAGGCTTTTGCATCCTTGGCTATGGTCATCAGTAGACTACAATTGGCATAACTAGATGAGGACTCATGAGCCACTCAGAAAAATTGTGAGGGCTTAATTTAAAAATGGTGACATTTTGCCTTACTGCAGATTTGGGTACTTAGTGAATAATGAGATTTCTGGTAAGCACCTTGGAATCCTGAGTTGCCTTGCTGCCAATGGGGAATTATTAAGCCTTAATTTGTAAGCCTAGGAGCATAAAATTCAACCTTAAGTCAAGACAAAAAGTGACAGATCTCTTTCCCGAGCACCCTAAGGGGAAGAGCTTTGGCCTTCTCTTAAGAATTATGGCACAGTGACATGTTATAAAGAACCGTCCTAATGAATCTCTGATGTGATTGAGTGCATACCTTGGAAAGGTTATATAATGCCTTACCTGCCATAAAGACGACTGAACGTTTCTTCTTTAAAATAACATATGACCTGACCAGCGGCCACTTATATTTATTTCTAAAATTCACACTGTGAAGAAGCAGACACACATGCTCACAAAGAAGACAAAGGGAAGAAACAGAAAAACAAAACAAAAAAAAAGAGAATTTAACTTAATGCTAAAATTAATAGGCTTTTTGAAACTACAAGGCTGATAGAAATTTAAATTTTTCAGTTACTAAAGACCAGTTAAATTTATTATCCTAGATTTTCCTGATTAAGCCTGTATTCTATATAAATTAGTATTCAAAATGATGTAGATACTTAATCCTATTTTCAAATATATCTAAAAAGAACAAGGGGTGATAGAAAGGGAGGAGAAGGGGAAACATTGGAACTGAATTAAAGCAGGTACACTCCAAGCATTTATGTCACTGCATATAATATTGTCATGTATACAAAAAATTTCCTTCATAAGTATAAGAATTATGTCACTATAATTGGGCATTTTAGGAAAAATATATGATCCACAAAGAGAGACAAGGAGGGAGGTGAGGAATGGGTATAAAAAATTACAGTGTTTTAGGTAAAGGCATTTTACTTCTTTAAATAAATAAATAAGTGTGCTGTCTTAAAGGAAGAAGACACAAATAGAAACCCTTATTTTGTTTTCAAATGATCTACTTTTTGTTTCAAAATTTAAGTCTATTCTTTCATTAAAAGTGTACCACTCATGAAAACTATTGAGAGAGAGGTGGATGTGGCTCTTTAGGATGAACGATTCTATACTATTTGTAAAACTGTATTAGAATATAGAATTTACATGAACAATGTATATATATGAAATTATATTTTATTATAATTATTAACACATTAATTATATAAATTAATGGTTTTCATTACAAAATTTGCATAGGTGCATCCTCCATTCTGTCCTCTGCAGTTCCCTTTGCCCCCTCATCCCTCTCCCCTTCCCTTAACTCTTCTACTTTCAGGCTTTGTTGTGTTGGTTCCTCATATGAGAGAAAATATTTTAGTTAACACTTGTCTTTCTATTGCTGGCTTGCTTCACTTAACATGGTGTCCTCCAGTTCCATGTGTGTGTGTGTGTGTGTGTGTGTGTAATTACTCCTTTGAATCCTAATTACAGAAAATCAAGCAATGACAATAAAATACTTTCTCAAATGAAATAAATGTCTTTTACACCAAGTTAGTAGTCTGTTCTCAAGCTGTGCTCCTCGAAATCACTTAGCTAATTAAAAAAAGAAAGCGTAATTCAAGATAACACCCACATCTTAAGACTGACAAAAATCTTTCATTTGAGCTCCTGAGTATTTTTATTCTGCCACTTTAATCAGTGTTGTCACCATTGTAAAGCAAAATAATATCTTTACACAAATCACTTCAATAATTTGCTAATTACTTCTTCTCTATAATCATTCTCTGATCAGTTTGCCTGCCACACTGGAACAAAATAATCTTTTCTAAAATTCACATATGACTATATCACTCTCTTTATTAAAATTTAGATTTGGGACTTGTCATTTTGTGGGACTGTTCAAACTTCCTAATAAAACTATGTTCAAGGTTTAATTTAATGAACTAACATATATAACTTTAATGAAATTATATTTGTATTTATATTTTTTATGTTATGTGTGTCTCTTATGTAATCCAGTATGTTTGCCCTCAAAATATCTGTCCATCTGGCTGTATTTGCATCTTAATCATCCCAAACAAAGTTTCATATGTCAAAGTCTTGGTCCCAACCTTTAGTGGTATTGGAAATTATTGTGGCAGAATCAGGAGATCTTTAGGTCACTTGGCTGCTCCCATAGGGAATTATGGCACACCCCTTCCCTTTCTCTCCCACTTTTTCATTTCTCTGTCTTGAGGTGAGTGGTTTTGCTCCAGCATATATGCTCCTCCCAAGATTATGCACTGCCTCAACTTATGCCCAAAGCAAATGGGCCAACCCATCAGAATGAATTCTCTAAAACTGTGAGCCAAAATGAACCTTTTCAAAAAAAATAAACCTTTTCTTTTTATATGTTGAACTTCTCAGGTATTTGTTATAGTAACAAAGCCGATATTTACACATCAAATTTGCACTCATTCATCTTTCCTTTAACAATTATGTGATACTTTATTTTAGGTTAAATGTATGAATTACTTCAATTACACTTTGTTCCAATGGAGATGTTCATTTAATTTTATATGTTTGCTTTGGATGACCAGTGATTTCATCACAATTGCCTACAAAATTTTTATCCTGTACAATTAAATTTGTACTTTTGTTAAACACCACATTACTATATATGTATGACCTGATTTTTTTTCTGTAAACTATTCCTCACCCTATCCACCCCTCTAGTACACTTGCCTTCTTATATGAGCTCTGTCTCATTTCATAGGGGAGATACTCCTTATATTGATTGGGCTCTAGCATTCCATGAGACCACAACACTGTTGTGGTCTCATGGTCTCAACACTTGGAAGCTTTCTGATTCTGCTATGACTCGAACACTCACTGAGGTCATCATGGTTGGTGTCCACACAACCACCATAATGAATTTCACATGCTCTGCTGAACCTGATGGCTTGAGCAATTATGGTTTTCAGAAGGGAAACACTATGCAGTCTGACAGTTTGCTGCTATTTTTAATGGAATTGTTTTCATCATTTGATTTCCCAGTTTTTCTTAGACAGCATGTAAATTATGGTTATGCTTTTATTCACTTAGTTCCCTATTACTTTTCAAAATTCGCATACCAAATTTCCTATTTCTCTGGAATCCAAAGGTTTGTCTACATAACCCATCCACTCATCTAAGAAGTACACAAATTTCATATTTTTTGTGCTATAAATATATATGTTAATATTTAATTATACCAATTCTTTTAGTCGAGATTTTATCATATAAAAATTATGCCTCAAAAAAGCATCCTTTACATGAAAAAATTAACAAAAAATAAAATCTAAATGACAAATTTAAAATATATCTAACTTTATTACAATATTTCTTTAGAATTCAGTATAATCTAAGAATTGTAGTTTTCCAATTTGTCTAAAATAATTTAATGGGATAATTATTATTTTTTTATTAGAAATATATAGACATACAACTGAGGGGGAAACATTATCAAACCATCAGTAACCAATGTATATATACTTTGTTATCCAGGGATAATGCCAAAACTTGGATGACCACCTTGGGTTTCACCAGTTGTAGTTTTTGTAGTTTCCCCAAGAAGAACTCATGCGTTAAATGGGTATCTCGTGGAGGAATGATATCAGCTTCTGGGATGATTCCCCCATATTCCCACTTTCCACTCTCCTATGAGTTCTTCATACACCCTCCCCCTTCCACATCCCCCTCCCTAAGCCTCCAAGTATCCTAGGGAACAATTCCCCTATTACTCTGAGAGCTATACAATTTGAAGTATTGTTGGATTCGCCATCTACCCTACTGCTTCCCCATGTATTCTAGCTTCCACAGATGAGAGAAACCATTCGGCCCTTGAGTCTCTGAGATTGGGATACTTCACTTAGCATAATTCTTTCCATCTCCATCCATTTGATATCAAAAGCCATGATATTGTCTTCTCTAATGGCCAAGTAGTATTCCATTGTATATATGTAACAAAGTTTTTGTATCCACTTATCCAGTGGGGTGCATCTGGGTTGATTCCATAATCTAGATATAGTAAATTGAACTGCTATAAACGTTGATGAAGCCACATCACTATAATATGCTAATTCTAACTCTTTTGGGAAAATACCCAGGAGTGGAATAGCTGGGTCATAAGGTGGTTCCATCCTTAAGTTTTTGAGGATTCTCCACACTGCTTTCCATAGTGGCTGAACCAGTTTGCAGTCCCACCAGCAGTGTAACAGTGTTCCTCTTTTCCCACAGACCCTCCAGCATCTGTCGTTGTTTGTAATCTTCATTTTTGCCACTCTAACAGGAGTGAGGTGGTATCTCATTGAAGTTTTGATTTTCATTTCCCTTATAGCTAATGATGTAGAGCATTTTCTTATATATTTATGGGCTTTCTGGACTTCCACTGGAGAGAAGTTCCTTTTGAGTTCTTTAGCCCATTTATTGATTGGATTATTTGTGAGTTTAGAGTTTAGTTTCTTTAGTTCCCTGTATATTCTGGATATTAGCCCTCTGTCCGAGGTGTAGAGGGCAAAGGTTTTCTCCCATTCTGTAGATTCTCTCTTGATGCTCTTGACTAGATCTTTAACTGTGTAAAAACTTTTTAGTTTCATTGCATCCCATTCATTTATTCTTGATTTTAGAGCTTGAGCCATGCGAGTTTTGTTAAGGAAGTAGCTGCCAACTCCTATAAGGTATAGTGATGACCCTACTTCTTTTTCTAGTAAGTTTAAAGTTTTTGGCTTAATATCCAAGTCTTTGATCCATTTTGATTTAATTTTTCTGCAGGGTGACAGATAAGGATCCAGCTTCAGTTGTCTACATATGGCTGTCCACTTTGTCCGACACCATTTGTTGAACAGGCTATCTTTCTTCTAGACTATGTTTTTGCCCCCTTTATCAAATATCAAATAGTGAAAGATCCATGGGGGTTTGTCTCAGAATCTTCTATTCTGTTCCACTGATCTTCGGTTCTGTTTTGATATCAATACCATGCTGTTTTTACTACTATGGCTCTGTAGTAAAATTTCAGGTCAGGGATTGAGATACCTCCTATTTCTTCCTTTCCATAGAGTAATGTTTTGGCTAGTCTGGGTCTCCTGTTATTCCATATGAACTTGAGAATTGCTTTTCCTATATCTGTGAAGAATGCCATTGGTATCTTGATTGAGATTGCATTGAATCTGTATGGGGCTGTGGGTAGAATGGCCATCTTTATTATATTGATTCTGCCTAACCATGAGCATGGAATGTTTTTCCATCTACTCAGGTATTCTGTAATTTATTTTTTTAGTGTTTGGTAGTTTTCTGTGTAGAGGTTCTCAACATCCTTTGTAAGGTTAATGCCCAAGTATTTCATTTTTTGGAAGCGATGGTGAATGGGAGAGATTTCCTGATTTCTTATTCTGCGGATTTGTTGCTGGAGTAAAGAAATGCTAGTGATTTGCTGGAGTTCAGCTTGTAGCCAGTACTTTGCTAAAATCACCTATAAGCTCTAGGAGTTTTCTGGCCAATGTTATTGGGTCTTCTAGGTATAAAATCATGTCGTCTGCAAATAGAGATAACTTAACTTCCTCTTTTCCTGTAGGAATACCTTTGATTTCCTTGTCTTGCCTGATAGCTCTGGCAAGGGTTTCAAGGACTATATTGAACAAGAGTGGGGAAAGTAGACAGCCTTGTCTCGTACCTGAATTCAGTGGAAATGCTTTCAGTTTTCTCCATTGAGGATAATGTTGGCTATGGGTCTGTCGTAAATGGATCTGACATAGTTAAAGTATCTTCCCTTGATCCCTATCTTTTCCAAAGTTTTGAGCATAAAGTGGTGTTGAATTTTAAAATGCTTTCTCTGCGTCAATTGAGATGATTATATGATTTTTGTTTTTAATTCTGCTTACGTGGTGAATTACATTTATTGATTTGCGTATATTGAACCAGCCTTGTTTTCCTGGAATGAAGCCCACTTGATCATTATGAATTATCTTTTTAATGTGCTTTTGTATTCAATTAGCTAAACATTTATTAAGGATTTTTGCATCAATGTTCATCAGGGAAATTGGTCTGTAGTTTTTTTTCCTTGATGCGTCTTTGTTGGGCTTTGGAATCAGTGTAATATTTGCTTCATAAAAAGTGTTTGGGAGTGATCCCACTCTATCAGTTTCCTGGAAGAGCTTGTAGAGGATAGGTGTTAGTTCTTCTGTGAAGACTTGGTAGAATTCTGCCGTAAAGCCATCCGGACCTGGGCTTTTCTTTTTTGGGAGAGCTTTGATTGCTGCTTCAATTTCACTTTCTGTGATAGGTTGGTTGAGGTTCTCAATGTCCTCTTGTGTTAAAGAGGGGATGTCGTGTGTGTCCAAAAACCTGTCCATGTCCTCCAGGTTATCAAACTTGGCAGAGTATAAATTTTCAAAGTAAGTTCTGATAATCTTCTAAATCCTGGCTGACTCTGTGGTGATATCCCCATTTTCATCTCTGATTTTAATGATTTGCTTCATTTCAATCTTCCTTTTGGTGAGTTTGGCAAGGGGTCTGTCCATTTTTTTAACTCTTTAAAGAACCACCTCATATTTGTTAATAGATTGAATAGCTTTTTTGTTCTCAATTTGATTGATTTCAGCTCTGTTTTTGGTAATTTCCTGTCTTCTGTTAGATTTAGTGTTGGACTGTTCCTCCTTTTGTAATCTTTTGAGTTGAAGCATAAGGCTATTAATCTGATCTCTTTCTAGATTTTTTGATGTATGGACGCAGTGCTATAAATTTACCTCTTAAGAAAGCCTTCATACTGTCCCAGAGGTTTCAGTATGTTGTTTCCTCATTGTCATTCAATTCCAAAAACTTCTTAATCTCTGTTCTCATTTTCTCTTTTACGCATCCTTCGTTTAAGAGGTAATTATTCAAGTTCCAAGCATTTGAATAGTTTCTGTTGTTTCTCTTGTTGTTGATTGCTAAGATAATAGCATTATGATCTGACAGAATACATGGGATTATACCCACTTTTTTATATTTCCTAAGATTATCCTGGTGAACTAGGATGTGGTCTATTTTAGAGAAGAATCCATGTGCCAATGAGAAGAAGGTAAATTCAGCTGTCTTAAGATGGAATATTCTGTAAATGTCTGTTAAGCCTGATTGATTAATAGAGTAGTTCAGATTGGAGACACCTTTATTGATTTTTTGTTTTGATGATCTGTCTAGAGTTGATAGTGGTGTGTTGAATTCTCCCAGGATTATTGTGTTGAGATCAATGAGGGGGTTAATGTCCTTAAGTATTTTTTCCATATATTGGTGGGGTTGTAATTGGGGGCATAAATGTTGATTATAATTATATCTTCTTGGTGAACTGTCCCTTTTAGTATGATAAAGTGACCCTCTTTGTCTTTTCTGAGTATTTTTAGTTGGAAATTAATTTTGTCAGAAATTAGAATCGCTACGCCAGCTTGCTTTTTTGGGCCACAGGCCTCAGAGACATATTGCCAAACTTTCACTTTCAACCTGTGTGTATTTTTGAGTGTCAAATGTGTCTCTTGCATGCACCATATTGTTGGATTTTGTTTTTTGATCCAGTGGGTCAGTCTGTGTCTTTTAATTGGGACATTGAGACCATTCACATTTAAGGATAAAATACATATGGGAGGCTGATTCACAGACTTTGTATCTATTACAGAGTTTTGATTCATCTTGAAAGTCAGTTTTTGTATAGTATGATTATTGACTCGCCCTTGTTTAAGGATATAGCATATCTTTGGCATTATCTTCTAAATGCAGAACATCTTTGAGAATGCTCTGCAGAGCAGGATTTATGTTCATATATCTTGCTAACTTGAGTTTATCATTGAAATATTTAATTTCCTCTTCACATTTGAAGCTGAGTTTTGCTGGATATATTATCTTTGGTTGAAAGTTGTTATTTTTTAATACTTGAAAGATATTGTTCCAAGCTCTTCTAGCCCTCATTGTTTGTTCTGAAAAATCCATAGTGATCTGAATTGGTTTGCCTCTGAATGTGATTTGGGGCTTTTCTCTAGCAGCTTTTAGAATTCTCTCTTTAATTTCTCTGTTATTCAAATTGTGAATGATATGTCTTGGTGAGTTTCTCCATTGATTGTGGCAAGCCACGGTGGCAATTTACGACGCCATTACAAGATGGCGCCGAGAGCCTGTGGCAGTTAAGGACGCCATTACAAGATGGCGCCGAGAGCTTTTCACTTTATGATAAACAAGACCTTATTTGGTGTGCTTTGAGAGCTGCCCAATGGGAAGGAGCCACGTGGCAGCATTGCATAGGGTGCTTTGGGGCTAT
>PVKS010031681.1:0-23262 GCA_004027875.1 Aplodontia rufa | reverse complement strand
GAAAAGAAGGAAGAGAGAAAGAAACCTTAAAAACAGGCTACCAAACTAAGAAGAACTACTATTGTTAACTATCTCTCTAAGAGGAGAGAAAATAAAGAAAAGAGACGGGATATAAAAGGGAAAAGAGAAGAAAAAAATGAAAACAAAAAAAGGGAAAAAAGGGGAGGGATAGGTGATAACTATTCTACAATGTTAGCATTACATAAAAGTAAAAAACCCCTTGCTAGAGTTTTTATATATTGGAGAACAAGTAAATTCCACCATATGTCACCTTGGTACACACCTTGGAAATTTGAAAATGAAATTGAAATAAAGGCAAAAAAAATGAAAATTATACTTAATAGGCTGACCCTGGAGGTATCAATAATATGATTGTCTCTGGTCCTTTCAGGGAGTGGATCTTCTATTTATGGCTGGATATGTTCAATTTCAACTCTTTTTGAAGATGTGTTCAGGGGGATCCGAAGGTCAGAAGATATGTTATCAGAGCTCCATCTGCTGGTCATTGTTGGACATGACCTCTGTGGTCCCTGGGGTTGGGGTCAGCTCCTCTGCCCTGTGAAAAAAGTGTCTATGGTGGGAGGACAGAGCCCTGAACCCCGTTACTCCTCAGTTCCAGATCCTGTATGAGAGGAGGACTCAGGCTCCTGACCCCACCTTCTGCTGGGACTGCCTGTGTTCAGCTGCAGGATCCAGGCACAATTGTATGAGCCTCTTTTTCAGACTCCGGGGGATGTGGGTCCAGGAGAGGGAGTGTGGTTTTCAAAATGGATGCTCCCCTTCCCACACTGCTCCCCTACCTTCTTCAGGGCTTCAGCCAGGCCTTCTGGTCCTGTTTCCACCTTTGATCTCTGCTGCTTCCAGGCGGATTAGTTAGAGCTTGCTTTGCAGTCCCAAAGAGGTCTTGCCCTGCTCAGGCGGGCTGGACGTGCGGTAACTAGTTCGCAGATATAGTAATGAGGCTTGCTCGACTCTCACGTCCTTGCAGTTCCCGCACCGCCTCTTCTGCGCAGACCGCTGCTTTGTGCTTATTAGGAAGCTCTTTCCAGTCACTGATCCTGCCGCCACATAGAGCGCAGGTCCAGGAGGTGTCCTCGCCAGTACGCTGTCTTTAAAGCTGTGCGTGATTTTTTCTTTGCAGAAGTGACTCTGGCGGGCGGGAATGTAGGCTGGAGAGTGCAAGTGCCAGCGGCGGAGCAGCCGCCGGACCAGCCGCCGGTGCCGCCGCGGGAGCGCGGGACAAAGAATCCCTGTTCGCTCCTAGGTGTCTATTCCCCAAAACCAATGCTGAGATTAGAACTGGTGATTCACAATGCTATTTTCCAAAACGCACCTCAAAAAACTGGTGAGAAGCCGGAGATATCCTGATCAGTCACGGGAGTGCAGTGGAAGCCTTTTGTCTTTAGATCGCCATCTTGAAGAGTCTTGTCTCTGTTCTTGATATGTTATTACTCATTTGATCAAGTCCCACCTAGCATTCCTCTCCTTCCTTCCTGCTCTCTCCCCACTCCCCGACTCCCCCAGGTCTCCTTCTCTGCTTTGTTCACAGCAGTCCCACGGGAGTTGTTATGGAGAGTCACAAGCTGCAGCAATGTTTCCCATTTTCAAGTGGCCATTTTTGTGCTTTCCCTCCCACCTTGGGGTTCTCCAAAGTTTTAAAAATGGATTATCTTTTAATCATGAGGAGGTGATTTTGCTTTTCAGTTGTGCCCAACCTAGAATCTGAGTTCCTCAACTCCAGGGTCATAATTAACTCATTTCAATATTCCAGTACCAGGTAGAGAGAGTGCATAAAATGTAATGGATGTAAACATTGCTCAATGAATGTATTAGCAATTGAACAAAAAATTGATATTAACTATTTTCTTTTTTAAGCATAAGGGTCCTTTTTCTATTTATTGTGCTAAGCAAAATTTTATTAATGGTTTTCCCTTTTTCTCATTGTATATAGAGCACAGTATTTTGTCATTATTTAAAAATAAATATTATTCTATTGATTAGATATTGCTGTGTGTGTGTGTGGATAGAGACATTTTCATGTTAAGGTACACATTTCTTCTGAGATTCTTGCACAATATAAAATAAGTCCTTTCAGTTTGTGCTACATTACCTAGGCTAATCTTTATTGTACCTTCTTGCTCATTCAGATAATGATTTTTAGTCATTTGGCTTATTACTACCTTCTAAGGTCTTTTTTATTACATGTTACCAAGTATTTTATATCCTTGAGTTAGACACAACAAAGATAGTAGTTCTTATTTTCAATTGAAATCACCACATTGTTAATGATAGATCTGAGGTAGACAGTAGTAAGTTTATAGTTCTCCTACATCTTCAGAATCCCTGTTGGGAGTAAAAGAAATGTAAATGTCTCAAAATATACAAAAATTCATACATTGCTCTCTTTTCCTGGATATAAATGAAAAATAAACTAATACACAATTATTAGATGGGCAAATCTCAATGGCTATGAAACCAAGTACTTGTGCAGAAAAGTTAGGATATTTGTTTTATTTTTACTTTCAGAATAAATCAATATTTAGTGGGTACTTACCTGTTGAGGTGAAAGGAATATCCTAAACACAAGCTTTGTATAAATATTAATATTAGTAAAGAATATTAATTTCAGTAAAGACAAATAGTGCATCTTAGACATTTGTTTTTTTAATTTTAAATGCTTTTATTCTTAAAAGACACATTTGTAAGCTTAATGTCATTTTATATTAATTTGTAAGCTTAATGTCATTTTATATTAATTTGAAAATGGATGATATTTAATTTTCTGTACTGATTTTTTTTTTTTACTGTTTCAGGTGTATATTTAGACATCTATACTACCAACATTTTTCACAAATTACTTTTTTTTTCCAGGTGGGGTCAGGGAGAGTAGTCCCCATCCCACCCACCCCGAGGCTGGCCTCTGCTCCCAAGGTCTTGGGGCCAGCCTGATGTGCTGACCAGGGTCCTCCCTGAGGTCCGAGGTGCTCCTGGTGCTGGGCTGCTAATGGCACAAATTACTTTTGCATGGTCTTTTGGAAAAAAATGGAATTATGTGAAACAAATCCTAAATTTCATGTTTTCCAGACTCATTAGAACTATGTGCCCTGATTTTTTATTAGCCTCTTCAAAATACTGATAATACTTCCTATCTGCCATCTTTATAGGACTGTTCTAAGATAAGACTCAGGTTAGATGGGTTTGAAAGCACTTTAAAAACTATAAAGGTTTTGAAGTTAAGAATTTTAATTCTAAAAAGTGCTCTAACAGTCCTTCCAAGAGGCTATAAAATTAAAACAAGTGCTCAGTTTTCTAAGACATGGTAAAACTCAGGTAAAACTCATGGCAAACCAGTAGTGATGACTTTTTTTTTTTTTTTTTTAAGAGAGAGGGACAATGAGAGTGACAGAGAAAGAGAGAAACAACTTTATTTAGTTTTTCACATGGCCTTCATTGCTCCAACACTTAGTTGTGTACGTGGTGCTGGGGTTTGAACCCGGGTCCTCGTGCTTGCCAGGCAAGCACCGAAACCACTGAGTCACTGCTCCAGCCCAGTGATGAATTTTTACTGGACAATTGGAATAACAAGTCACAGTTTCATATTATTTTCTAGTGGCTTCCATTTCATTCTAGCAGAAATCAGTACACATATATTTTTTTAGTTGGATTTTACATGGTGTCTCTGACTTGAGGATGTTTTTGTCTGCAATGAGCTATTTGTAATTTGGAAAAAAATATATGTATTAACTTTGTAAATAGTTTAGACAGAAAACATTTTTTAGGATTTAATATGTTACTTCCTAAGTAATATTTTCTTTTAAATAATGCATTCTGCTTAAATCACATGAATCTCAATATTTAAGATGTACTGTTTTAAGAGTCATAAAGCTAATTTGTACAATATTGATTAATATATGAAGCATACAAATATATCTACATGTTTTATGTGAACAGATAGAAATTTGTGCAAATTACATACACATGTATTTAGAGACTTCTACTTGTTAAGGTGTGACAAAAAAGTATTTGAAACACTTTAAAGTTGCTTTGATGAAATGTATTCCTTAAACTGTATTGATCATTCATGGCTAATAATATAAAGCCTACTAACTTTCTCTTATCATCTCACTGAGCCATGGAAATAGTGACTTCATGTAGACTGAGGCTTTGTCTGCTAATCTATTTTCTTTTTCTTTCCTTCTTTCTTTCTCTCTTTCTTTCTTTCTTTTTTTTTTTTTTTTTTTTTTTTTTTTTTTTTTTTTTTTTTTTTTTTTTTTTTTTTTTTTTTTTTTTTTTTTTTTTTTTTTGGCGTAAGTAGCTGTGTGTTCTTCTTGCCCTGAATAATGCCTTTGAAGGCACATTATTGCAGTCAAAGGTGGAGGTAAAGATATTTAATGTAAAGACTATTCTTATAATGTGAAAGAGAGTGTTACATATGATTTAAAACATTGCTAAATCGTTTGCTTTTCTTTGAGATTATGAGGGCAACATGTTATTGCAGAAGGAACACACATTCACACATACAGAGCCATCAATGTGAATATCATTCTATTATTTATTAGTATAAACAAAGATTATAAACACACATTTATAATATGTGTGATAACAACGAACCAAACTGATCCAGAATCCTTATTCTCAAGATATGTGTTACCTTTGGACAGCAAAAGATATTGGCTTGGAGGAATCATAGTGTGGTGATGAACCATTTAATCTCTTAATTAAGCAGGTGGATTCATGAGCTTTTAGTTCAAAATGTATGCTGGCTATCTGCTTCTAGATGTCTGAGCTTCCACCATAAAAAAGAACCCTCTCATGGATTTTAAGAACTTTAGATTTTTGTCAACACACAACGTTCCCTTTAATTTTATATAAAGTGCTATAGAATTTGGTGATGAGACCCTTACTTTAATGAAAATTTACTCAATAATTATATAATAGATAACTCTCATATCCCAGACACTAGATGACACAAATAGAATATTGGAAGTAGATGGAAAAATATTTAGAATTTTACCCTTCTTAGATTTGATGAAAATCTTAAAACAAGGAAGCAGGCTAAAAAGCATTTTTGTACAGATATTCTAAGCAACATTATCCACCTTTCCATTACTTTTGGGCAGAAGATAAACTCAGTTTGCCAACAAATTCTGAGCCATCAAAACAAACTATATTCTGTGAGTCTTCTATTCTCTCATGTCCTTTTTTCTTTTTACATCTATGCTTTGCCTTTGAATTTGATTATATTACTGTCTTCAACGACTGATATTTTTCTTGTCTGATTTTACTATTTCATTGGCAGTGCCACCCCAAACCACTTAGAAAAAACCCCTCCTATTACTGACCTTACAGTTGAGCATGTATAATTAGACTTACCTATCCTCTCCTTGACCATGGCTTCATAGGAACCACTCACACTGCCAAGAAACTACACATCTGGAAGGCTGGAGTGGCCAGATTAGGGTTTGCAGGCAAAGATTTTGCCTCAGTTTACCATGATCATGATTTCATGGTAGAGAGAGCTTTAGCGCTCCCTTTTTTCCCAGGATGGAGAAACTGTAGTAGTCATATTTTCTCTTTCAATTTCATATTGGCTTTTTATAACAAATAGATGTCAGAACACTCAAGAAAGTAAATTTTTGATGTGGTAGTTTTTCTGATACTGAAATTAAGATGAGCTCTCTTGGTAAGAAGGTCTGATCAGAGCACTACATGTAGAATCTCAACTTTAATATAATGGTTTTAGTTTCAAGTTGTAATAAATTTACATCTTGTTGGAATATGGCTATCTACAAGTTAAAATTTTATTCTAATTTCTTTTTTTAATGTTCCATGTTATTTTCCCTAACCTTAAATATAATCATCTTATGCTCTGCTCTTGGGCTACGCATTTCTTGATAATTCAAGATCATGTGTGTTTTACTTTTCATCCCAACTGTAACATAAGCCTATAATTTTAAGATGATATTTTATTAAAATTATTTTAATCATTTGCATAATAATGTTTGCAGGTACATTCATAAAACCTTGTACTAGGTCTCAATAGCAAATAAGCACACATCTTGTCAAATAAATCTTAACTTTGGAAAGTCAAAGCAAATGTTTGCAATGCAAAGAACAACCTCTGGGCCGTACATCTCCTGGGAAATGGTTCAAAATTTGGTCACAGAAAGGGAGAAAAAAATTGATGCCCCCTAGGGAGAACATTTGGCTTCCACTGCTCTAGGGGAGTTGAAAGGAAGAAAGCATCACTGTAGATTTGTGTTAGCCATTTTGCAGCTTTAAACATAGCATACCCACCCTTCCCACTTCAAGTTGGAATAATAAAATCATCATGAAGATTTAAAAAGTGAAATTAGGAGTGTGGTCCCATAGTTCCAGCTACTTAGGAGACTGGGACAGGAGGATTGCTTGAGCCAGGGGTTTAAAAATAAAGGAAAGAAAGAGCAAGAAAGAAAAGAAAAGAAAATTGGAAGCTAAGAATGCATTAAACTCATCAGAAAATGTTTCAATCTTTTTCTTTGAGAGAGAGAGAGAAAGAGAAAATCAATTTTATTTAGTTTTTCATGTAGCCTTTGTTGCTCCAACACTTCATTATATACAGGTGCTGGGGTTTGAACCCCCATCCTTGTGCATGCCAGGCAAGCACTGTAACACTGAGCCACTGCTCTAGTCCCTCATGTTACTCTTTAAAGTTCAAAGAGAAACATTGTTTAGTTATTTTTGACATCATGTTTGGGGCTTGTAGATTTTTAACTCATGTGGTGCTCTTCCCTATAGCACCACATTACTGATGAGAAAGGACTGTTCATTGACCTGGCCTGAACTTTGGAGGAGCTTTTGGGGACATAAGAGCCTTTTCTTTCAATTATATACTTTATTTTTTGAATTTTCTAACTATGTGCATAAATTCCTATGACTATTTAAAATAGGCTTCTCTAATAAGAATTATCTGACACTGAAATATTTTGGTTATTCATAAATTTGGCTTTAAATAGAAAATAATGATTTGTGTATTTTTTAATGCACATGAGGAAAGCTAAGGTAATTTCTTTCATTCTTTTTTTAAAGGGTGGGTTATTTTTATCTCATTTCTTATGGTGCTGGGGATAGTAGTCAGGGTGTAGTGCACAGTAGTTAAGTACTCTGCCACTGAGCTACATCTCCAGCCCAAGGTATTTGCTTTCCTTTCTTACAAATCCTTTTTAATTTTGGAAATTTAACTTTTTGAACAACATATTTTGGTTCCTCCATTAAAATACACCAATTTCTTCTACTGTAAAATTAGGAGATGCTGTTTGTAGATAACAAACTGGTAATTCTGTGTATAAACTAGAAATCTATATACAAGCTCTTTTTTTTATTTTAACATTCAGGTCTTTAATAAGAATGTTAGAAATAATCTAGAAGTAATCTCATGCCACCATCTCTCAGATTAGAGATAAAAGCAGAAAAAGTTATCAAAGAAGATTGTTTCCTGTGATGCCCATTTCCCAAGGATTTCATCCATTCTCTGCTGGGAATGATTTGGGTGTTTGCATCTCTGCGTGTGTGCATGCTCAAGACAGAAAAGTAGTTTGTAACACAGCAGCAGGTGAAATGCTCCCATCACCTGTGCCAGTCTGAGGTCAGATTTTGTGAGGCAATCTTCAAATCCTTGGTCTTAGTCCAATGTCAGAGCCTGTAGCCCAAGGTCACAGCACATGAGTAGAACTCCTAGAGCACACAGAGTCTTTCCTGAGATTAATGGCTGGGCTGAGCCAAAGATGACTGAAGGGGCACCCTCTGGCATGCTCATTTATCAGGGATTTACTTGTTGGCTGATGATAGCAATAACAGTTTGTATCTGACAGACACAACTGGATATGTGCAGGAAGAAATTCTGTATTTGAAGTTGGATTATATTGGATCTATACAATTTCCTCTTCTACTGCTCGGGCTTTCCTCACAGGCTCTTACAGTGTAATTTGTGCTTTTATTTTTTAAAGGAAAAACAAGTGTGCTGGAGGAAAACTTGAAAACCATATCAATTTAATTTGTCTATATTATCTAGAAGATATTTTATATGCATAATAAGTTTTAGATTGCTGAAATTATCGAAAAGATAGAATAAATTTTTCTCTTAACCTCTTACTGCTAGCACTATTCTGTTCTGAATTTCCCAATAATATTGTTCTATGATTTTTAAAAAAAATTTGTTTTACTGATGCATTATAAGTTTACATAACAGTTGGCTTCATTGTAACATACTTGTACTTACATGCAATATAATAATATATTTGGTCTATTTTGTTTTTGTTTATACAAAATATTTATTTTCATGGAAAACATAAAAAATAATGATAAGGAAAATAAACTTTCACTCTCAATCTCACCACTATACTATTATCACTATTAAAATATTTTTTTATTTTTGTATTATATATGTGCACAAATGTATTCATATACACATGTATATACATGTGTGTGCAAAGACATGTGATAAAATTGTACTGGATTTTTTCCTTTCATTTTTTATGCCATTTTGTGAACATATTTTTAAAATTATTGTCCTAAAATATTTTCAATAACTATAAATTACTTCATTACTGAGTTCTAGTTAACCAACTGCCTGAAGTTGATTATTTCAGTTTTCCCACCTTTCAGCCTATTGAAGTATATTAGGATGGAAATTATTTGTGTCTTTGTTCTTAATTGTTGAAATAAATTATTAATCATAATATTTCTAGGTCAAAACACATGTACATTTGATAATTTAATCATAATACATGCAGTGTCAAGGATAATAAAATATAAGATACAAAATATGTATAAATTTCAAATAAAAGAAAATCATAATAAAAACAAACAAACAATCATAAAAGTTAAAAAAAAAACAGGAACATATTTGCCAATACACACAACAAAAAGCAGATCTAAGAATAGGTTTAAAATAACTTTGAGCCAGTCATGGTGGCACATACCTGAATCCCAAAGTCTCCAGAGGCTGAAGCAGGAGGATCTCAAATTCACAGCCAGGCTCAGCAATTCAGCAGGCTCCTAGGCAACTATTCGAGCATGTGTCAAAATAAAATATAAAAGGGCTGAAGATGTGGCTCAGTGATATTAAAAGCCCTTGGATTTAATTCTTATATTCAAAACAAAATAAAACAAAACAAAATGGCATTGAATATATAAAAAGCCTATGTTCTCTAGTTAAATGCCAACATTAGAAGATTGGGGGAAAACTAGATATGTGCTATTTATCTAAAAAATTTAAAGCAGAATGATTGAAGTAAAATAAGAGAAATATATATATATATATATATATATATATATATTTGTATACATAATATAAACATTAGTGAAATAATTTCAGTGTCGATATTTAAAAATCAAACAAAAATTTCAGCAAAATAAAAACAAAAATAAGAAAACAGATTAAAGGGGAATTACTTCCTTATGTACTTACATTGCCTAAAACAATGTGAAGGAAAAGAAATACTTCTTTACTCAGTAACTGATTGAGAAAATGCTCCAGTTTGGATCCTGAATATCCACTAAAGGCTCTAGAATTGAAAGCTTGATTTCCAAGGTGCTGGTAATGGATGGTAATGGGAGATCATAGAACTTTTGAGATGTGGAGTCTAGTGGGAGGTCCTTTGATCTTTGGAGATGTGCCTCAAAGGTGATATAGGATTTCAGGTCCTTCCTAACTATGCTCCTTGTCTCATGAGATAAGTGCTTTTGCTCTGCCCTGCTCTCCCACCATGATGTGCTGCCTTGCTGACTTAAAAATTATAAGGACATAAATGGCCAGTATCTAAAGAAGTTTTAATGGTAACAATGAAGATTTACAACATTAAAAGTTATTAGGAAAGTGCAAAATTATGGCCTGATGAAATTATATTATACAACTATCAGAATCATCAGAATGGCTAAAACTAAACGAGAAGAAGAAAAAAACTTAAATGCTAGCAAGAATGCAGAGCAACAGGACATCTCACAACACTGCTGACAGAGATGCAAAGAGGTTAAGTCTTTGAGGAAAAGGTTTGGTGGTTTTGGTTTACTTGTTGGTGGTACTGGGGATTGAAACTAGAGGTGCTCTTCCACTGAGCTGCGGCTCCAGTTCTTGTTTTTTTGTTTTGAGACAGGGTCTCACTAAGTTGCCTAGGTTGGTTTCAACTTACAATCCTCCTTCCTCAGTCACTGGAGTTACACGTATATGCCAGCACACCCAGGCAGTTTGGCAGTTCTGGCAAACACATGTTTATAAGACCCAGCAATCCCTCTCCCAAGTTTCTACACTAAAAGTTGAAAATTGGGCTGAGGGTGTAGCTTGGTGGTAAAGCTCTTGACTAGCATGCCCAAGGCTATGGGTTTGACAACCAGCACAACATAAAAAAAATTGAAATATTATTTTTTGTACAATCACCTCTACATACATATTCATAGTGACTCTATTTGTAATTGCAAGAAGTTAGAAATAACCCAAAGGTCCAATAAAAAATTGTGATTTGTATATTTATACAATGTAATACTACTCAAAAAGAAAAAAAAAGATTTAACTCTAAAAATACCCAAAACTTTGAATGAATATCAAAGGTGGTATACTGTGTAAAAGAAACCAATCTCAAATGGTTACCTATTTTGTGAATACAGAGTTAATCAGTGATTTCCAGGTGCAAGGTTTGACCTAAAAGATACAGCAGTTCAAAGGAGATTTTTGTGGATAATGAAACTGTTCTATAACTTGTTATCATGGTGGTAACTTGAATCCATATCTTTGTAAAAATCCACAGAACTGTGTATCACATGGGAAAAAAGCCAATTTTATTGCAAGAATATATGTAAATATAATTAAAGTATTCATTTTTAAATTCTCATACATATAAGAATGACTTTAGTTGGCTTTGTTGAGTTAATTGAATTGTGTGTGTGTGTGCGCGCACATGTTACAAGGGATTGAGCCCAGGGTTGCTCTCCCACTTAATTAATCAGCCTTTTATATTTTTTATGTTGAGGTGGGGTCTTTGTGGAGTTGCCTGGTCCAGCCATGAACTTGTGTTCTTCCTGTCTCATGGTGGTATAAAAGGCATGCATCATCATGCACAAGGGGATTAATTGAATTATGACTAAAGGACATATTTTATAATGAATTGCATTCAATAGAATTTTTAGAGACTTGTTTTATGGCTTGAATGTTATCAATAGCTTCCTATAATCTGTGTATATTGAAAGAATGTGTATTTGTAAGTGTTTAGTATAGAGAATTTGGGCTTGCATTACATCAAAGTTATTAATTATGTTGATTAATATCCTTATTCATCCCATTTTTCCTCCTATTTCAGGCAGCTTTCTATCTCTATAACAAAATATCTGAGACAATGAACTTTTCCAGAGAAAAGGTTTGTTTTGGGTTGCAGTTTTGGAGGTTCTAGTCCATGACTGATTGACCTCTTTTCTTTAGGCCTATGGCAAAGCAGGACATCATGGTAGGAGGGCATTGAAAAATAATGATTCTACTTAACGGATAGATATGGATATTATTCCACTTGAGCTCAGCAATAAGTCCTGAATGTTTACTCTAACCATTTCATTCTAATTATTAGAATTAAATCAGTCTAACAAAGGAAAAAATGCATGTGATGCAAACAAAGAAATAAAATTGTTATGCACAGATGATATAGTTTGTATGTTAAAATATTAATCTACTATGAATGAATTAAAATTAATAGTGTTTAACAAGGTTTCTGAATATAAAATCATTATACAAATAAATCAATTATTTTTTTCTACATACCATAAATAAGCAGAATATCAAATTTGAAGGTTGACACCACTTATACATGTCAACTACCTAGGAATAAATCTACCAAAAAGTGTGCAATGATTATAGAATTTATTGTGATACATTGAAGGATACCTAAAGAAAATAAATCTTGGACTGGAGAACTATGTGCCTAGCATGCACAAGAGCCTGAGTTCCATTCCCAGAATTATAAAAATGAAGAGAAAAAAATAAGAACTCAATTGTATAAGGTAATAGTCCTCACAAAATCAGCATTACCAGGAAATGTATTAGAAATACACATTTTGGAGTCTTATGCAAGAGTTACTGAAACAAATTGTGAAGCTGGGTTCCACCAATGAGTTAGGTCCCCCAGGTGACTCTGACATAGTGGAGTTGAGAACTACTGATTTAGAAGTTTGAACCTTCATCTGTACCAAGATATGGGTAGTGCTTCTCATCATCCCAAAGTGACGAGCACAGGAATGCCAGTCAACAGTGAATTCTAGCCTGCAGTGGCACGTGATACAGCAATACATATACATGAAAAGATACGTACAGCAACAGGGGTGAACATAACATACACGCTAAGTAATTAAAAATCTTATATTCAGTTTTATTATCCATCTGAGGTGCAAAAAGAGGCAAAACTAAGGAATATTGTTTCAGGATGCTTGAAGAGGTGGTGGAACTAAAAACAAAAGCAAGGAAATAAGTTTTTCTTACTTGTTCCTTTATTATGTTTGATAGTAAAAATGTAAATGAATAAAGGTAAGATATATGGGCATTACATAAGAAAATTTAGACACTTGCTGAGGCGACATTCTGAAAGTAGAGAATAAAAAGTGGAGGAAAAATATTTAGAGAAATAGTAGAAAACAGTAGCATAACAGAATGGAAGAAAAAACCTGAATCCTTCTGAACCTAGTTACTAAGTTCAAAACAGGATAAAAATTCTCATGGAAAAAAATAATGTGAAAATTATGATGAGGAAGAGGTGAAAATTCTGTTTCCAGAAAGAGGGGAAAAGCGTCATAATGGCTGAGCCACCACTCCAGCCCCTGGAAAGACATTTTATTAGTTAATCTACATATATATGTTCATATTTAGAGAGAGAAAAATAAGTTTTTGAAAATAAGATTAAATTTTTAAAATAATATTGCTAGAAGAATGTTATTAGAAAGCACTTGAAATCTTTGTCTACAATACTGTGTATATCAGTAGTTTGTAAAGGGCTAAATCTGATTCACTCAAACTTAAATTGGATTCTTCAATCATAGAAAGTTTAGAAGCGACAACAGACAAACGATGATCTCTGGTTAAAGCTTCTGTTAAGAACATTTCTCTTTCAGACAGAATTCAAGACAAGGTCGTCGATTATATTCCATAAACATCCATTTCTATTATGTATGGCTTCTGCATTTTTGCCTTGAGATGTTTTTCATTCACCCTAACACTTATCACTCATCCACCTGTGCCTTTTATAAGAATATCTTATCTTACTATTGAACTGTTCAAGACAAGTGAATGTTTTACTAGATGTTAAATAAGACTCTTGATTTTTTCTTATATTGAAATAATTATTTGGTTCAAATCTATTAAAGGTGACATTGTAATGTTAGGAAAGAATCTTAGCTTTATCTCTAAATTCCACTGATACTATTAAATACTTACTTAATTTGATTATATATGCATATATATGTATATATATGCATACACATATATCTATACCTATGCATACTTATATGTATACATATATATACATATAATCTTACATATATATGCATATATATTTACAAGTTGTCATGCAATTCAAGAGTGTCTAATGGAATTACCATACTTAGTTGAAAAAGGAAGCTTAATTCACTTTTTGACTTTGCATGTTTCTTCAGAAAGGATAGTACATTCTTGATTTTCATATTCATCTCTTATATATTTTTTTATTACTGAAATATCAAAATAGGCTAAACACAAACTAATTATCCTCATTTCTCTATGTATTCTATAAGTCTCTTGTGGGAAGGAAATGACTTGAAATAAATTGATTTAAGTTAAGTCAGATGAAAATACATACCTACAAACATATGAAGCCCTATCAACAGAGGTGTTTAAATATAATTTGGATAACTATATATTAATTCTATAGTAGAGGAATTCAAACACTAAAAGAGTGGGGAACATGAAATGGAGGAGTGCTAACTGATTTAAGTTACCTTTAATACTTCTCCCATTTGCTAAGTACATTTGGCTTCACTTCCCTTCCTCCCTGTCATACAGTAAAATAACTTAATTGTTCAATATTCCTCATAACAGAGTGGTGCCATGTTCTTGATTGTTTATTCTATATTTGTAACATCTGACTTAACAGTAGTAGATTAGAATTTGAAACAAAAACGCTCAATGTCGTAAAAACACATTGGAGTGGAAAGTCGAAAATCTAAGTACCTGGATTATCCTAATTCTACCATTAGAAATTATTACATTGCTGAGAAAGCTGCTGAGCGTCAGTGTCTTCTATGCCAAGTGATGGTTGGTTTTGTATTCTGTGGGCTCTAAAAGTATATGATTTTAATGCCTCCTCTCTATCTCAATTACCTCCACAATTTAAGTTCGGATCCCAAGTTAACTCTTACTACTATCAAAACTCACATAAAACAAAATTTCTGTGTGAACCTCATTTGCTAAAATTTAAGGTTGAGGTTAAAAAAAGTATGTCCATTGATTTAGTCCATTAGTCAATTTGCGGGCTAGAATAAACTCCTTCCCAGAAAAGACTGCCAAGAGAAGCTTGAAAAACACATATGCCCTGCTAATCTGTTTTACAAGGTATTAGAAATATAGTTTCGAGAAAAATATTTTGCAGTCGTGCTATCTATCTTTTCTATTTTGCTGATGTCACACTGAGATGTCAATTAAAGATGATATGTGCAAATCATTTAAAGCCCTTAAGAGAAAAAGGAAAAGGTTACAAAATATAAGGTCATGCCCAGGCAATTAAGGAAGCAATAAATGGAAATTATAAATGGCAGACAAGCCAAGGCTATAAGAAATGGTATGGTCTTCAAATCTCTAGATTCTTCCTTAGGTAGACTTCTGGGATATTGGACTTCATATAGAATATGTCATGCATTGAGTGATGTCTTTCAGAAACACAATCATCAGAACTATGTGGACATCTTGCTATGCATTATTTGTTGTTTATAAAGCTTGTCTGCAAGATATTAAAAATGAAGAGGCTTCTATTTATAGTTTACTTTTTGAGAATCAAACATTTTATACAGGATATGCTATACATATAAATGCACGCTTCTTTTCCCCTCGATAACAAAGTTTATATCCATTGATTGCTAATGTTTTGATAATGTTTCCCCCTCAACTGTATTTCTATATTCTTCTAATAAAAAAAGAAAAAAATAATAAAAAAAACATAAAAATAAAATAAAAAAATAAATAGACTTTTGTGTGCTCATTCAGTACACTCTTTCTGATGTATGTCAATATCGATGCCAAAATATAATACAAAAAGTTATGCTTAAGGGAAACTATCAGAATATAAATTCATGTCGTTTCAAAGTAAAACCTTGTGTATCCTCACATTGTAAGAGTTTCAAATATTTTTAGGTCAACTTACTAACTTTGTTGTCTCCTGACATTTATATAACCAAATAGATATGGGTACAAAATATCAGGTATGTAATTTTTAAAGGGTTAGAGAAAAATCAGAAACTGTGATTTTTCAACTACTATTGATTTTTCCATTATTAGCAATAACTTCATGTAATTTTGCCAGAGTAAAATCAGATATTTCTTATAATGTTATGATTTTAGTTTGATTTTGCTATACTTGTCTTCTCTGCCCAAAATATGGTGCAATTGAGATAGGCAGAAAAGTTAGGCAGTCAGAGTAGTTAGAATGTTCAAGTCAATCAAGGGAAAACTGGTTCTTTTTCTTTTAAGATCAATTTGAAACTCCCCAATGCCAGTAAGAAGGGTCTGGCAAGGTGGGTCCAGATGCAGGCACTCCCTTCTGCTAAGCCAGGCACCGCATTTTCTATTGATGCCTCAAGTGCAAACCAAAGACTGAACCAACCAGAATTTCACACCCTCAGGTAGTAGGTTTGGAGGAAGGGAAAGGATAACCAACCGAAAGAAGAACATCCTATAAAAAGGGTAAACCTGTCTCCCTCTTCGGCTTTGTCCCCTTGTTCCACTTTGGGGGAAATCTACTCTTTTCCTGAAGCTTTGCTTTCTATTATTTTCCTAAAATAAAGTCTGTCTACTATGCTCGCCTTAGTGTCCCTGGTTTCATTCTTCTTCTCTGGAGGACAGGAACTTGACTTCCACCAAATGCACATCATGGTAACTGTGAGGTTCAGAGTATCAAGGTAGCACGAGGTCAGCACTGCCTGTAGACAGTGGTGTGGCGGTGGTGAGCAGCAAATCTTGAAATGCAGAGCAGTTTGACTTCACTTCAGTGTAGGAAGCAAGTCAGACTTCAAAGTAAATGTCATCTAAGGGGATAACAGCCAAGCAGAATTTAATAGCTGAAACATTGAAAAATTGTTTTTGGTAGACTTAAGTATGTCAGACACTTTTTTCTTCTAGCTGGAACATGTTCCATTTTCTTATCTGCCTGTTATATTTGTATTCCCAGCTTCAGTGTCAGTTTTGTTCTTTCTGTTTCTCTAGTCTAGGCTGATGACTCCTGTGGGATCTCGCAGTACCCATCCTGACCTACCATATTGTTTAGGACACTCTGCTTAACTCTTCCAATTTTGATTTCTCTATTAAGCTTCAGTTTTCAAAATGGCATGCACTTGGTCCATGTATCTCTTGTGCTTACTAAAATAACTGGTTTATTGTAAGCATGGTACAAATGCTTGATACTGCTTCCATTTCCCAACTCCAAGTGAAAAGCTGAGAATAAATGTTTGTTAGCATGTAAGGGGGAATCAGCAGATACTATCCTATAAATAATTAAGGTTGAGATCCAAAGAAAGAAAGATATTATGATTAATATAACCTGATTTTAAAATTCCTGGCTTGGATCTAGGGAAATAAATGTGAAATAACAACAAAAATGTTTATTTGTGTAGATATGCAGAGTTCATAAAGCACATTTTTACATGGTGAGGAACTTAGAAATGCACTTTTCTTTCAGGGAAAATGTGAGTGACAGGGATATGAGAAAGGATGACCTAGCTATTGATTGCAGCCAATAGTTGGACCTAGTTGATTCAGGTAATTCCATTCAAGAACAACTTAAATGTTTATTATACCACAAATATTTAGTAACATACAAGGGACTTGCTGAGATTAATTAAATTCATAATGAGATCAAATATATCTGGTATAATCAAAGGCTAAATTAAGTATAAATATATTTACAGCAGCAAAACTGAATTATATAATTTGACTGTGGCCTTAAGTTCATTTGGTCATCAAAATCATTAAAAATCATTAGCAGGGTTGGTTCAGTGGTTCAGTGGTTCAAGCCCTTGCCTGGCATGCAGAGGGATGCAGGTTCGAACCTCAGCACCACACACACAACAAAATTTTGGAGCAAGAAAGCCACATGTAAAACTAAACTTTCTCACACGCATACTGTCTCTCTTTAAAAGAAAAAAGTCATCAGCAAAGGCTACTATTAATCCAAGTTATGCATCTCTATTTGCTTTTCAGAATTTGTGAAATAACACAAAAATATTGTATGTAGGTTCACTATTTTGGTTGATTTTATTGTCTTTTGACAAACATGTCAGGGGATATTATTGTGCTTTTGGATGGAAACTTAACTGATGGGTTTCTAATTTTATTATTAACATTTTATTTTGTAAATTACTTTGAACCTGAAAGGAATTCCAGGAATTGCCTTCTAACATGATAGAAATGAAATATATTAAGAGAGTCTTGTTGGATCAGACTGTTAATTCTGCACTAAGCAATTTCTCAAATTCTCTCAAAAATGCCTTTGAAATTAAATTTAAAAACCTTCTTTAGAGATTTTTAAAAATTTTTCGCAGAAACTTTCCAACCCACCCATGTGCATGTGAGGATTCTTCTGGAGAACAGGCTGTGCTCTGCTCTGAGTTACTCCATGATGTACAGAACCACCGTTTTCAGGCTGTTCCTAATCCTGCCTGTTCCATGGCTTTGCCATAAGCTACTCCAATTTGAGTTTAAGTGCTGAGGTGGAATGATTTCACATCTTGTTTGTACAAGTGAACAACTACTATCTGCCTGGCACAACCATAAAGCATAAACTGATAAATTAATCATGCTACTAAAAACCTGTAAACTTATCAATTCATCAGAAGCACATGGATACATGGATGTATCAAACTCATATGGAAAAACGAAGTCCGTGAGCTTATGAAACACACCAGACCACCAAAGGAAGTAACCCCCACCTACTTGTGAACTGCCACTATGAAAGTGGTGTTGCCTATGAATTTATTATTATTTAATCAATGCTGATATTGTGGAAAGATACAGACGTTAATGACACAGCTGGCCTGCCACGGTTGACAGTCATCATTGTATGTTATGCTTTCATCCCACAAAGTGTATAAAGGTGCTCAGAGGCTTGCCTTAGTCACTTCTGTGGTCTTGATTATCATCAGAGGGACTGAGGAACCTGGAAGCATCTAGTTTAAGCCTTAGGTATGTGAAAAGTCAATGTGTAGAGTCAATACCAGGAGAAGTAGTCTCAGTGCTGGTTTTTCTGCTGTGTGACTTTAGACAAGTCGTTTAACCTCCTGAGGTTCTGCTTTTTCCTTTGCAAAAGTGAGTCAAAATGTCTTTTCTGTACATGATCAAATGTCACCTGCATTAGGATATGCTGTGTATTGCTAACGGGAAATACAATTGAGGCTGATGGTTACCATTTATTTGATGAAAAAGTAGAAAAGTGAGGAACTAAGAAACAGAAATAAAAAATAAAAGGAGCAGAAAACCATGAAAGCAGGAAACATGATAGGCACACCACCTAAAAAGTCGTGGAATGGAAGTGTCAAAATCTTCAGCCTGCTGGGTGCGGTGGTCCAGGCCTGTAATCCAGCAGCTGGGGGTGGGGGCTGAGTCAGGAGGATCACAAGTTCAAAGCTAGCTTCAGCAACTTAGTGAGGTCCTAAGCAACTTAGCAGGACCATGTCTTACATTTATATATGTAATATATAATAAGAGGGATGGAGATGTGACTCAGTGGTGAAGCACCTTTGGGTCCAATCCCTGGTACAAAAAAAAAAAAAATGATTCAGTGTGAGGCTAGCTGACGTCTTGGCTTATCACAGATCTTTAGCTGCCTGGACTGTGACCAGTGGAGTCCAACATATGGAAATAAGGGGGCAAAGTCTGGGAGATTTGCAGGTCATAAAAGTTACTAGCTGATTCTCTGGTTGTAGCAGTCCCAGAATATGGTTTAAGAACAGGTAAAACAGTAATAATAAAAAAAATAAAATAAAATCAGGTGTGCCACTACTGGATATATGCATATTCTTGGTATAATTGTAAATACAAAGATATTTCATTTTGATTTGGTTGAATGATTTTGGAAAATATATAATTTTATTGAATATGAATTTCCTGATGGAGACTTAGATATACCTAGCTCCTGGCACAGTTTAAGCCTACAAATATTCTGTTTTGTGCTTCTTCCCTATCCCAAGTCCCACTACTGTTCTCATAAACTTTCTCTTTCACCCTTACCCATCATCCTCATTCCATGGCCCTATTGTTATAGATTATTACATTTCTTACGCCTGATGCTCTCTTCCTAGTGGAATTTACTTTAATAGATCTTCAATACAGCTAAATCAGTCAATGAACTAGTTACTATTCAATGGGAAAGAAGTATTCAACCTCAGAGAGCTGACGAAGCTTCCCATCCATTATTTAAATGTATCACTTCCCCAGAAAATTCTGAACTCCAATTTGAAAACCTATAAGGAAAATTCCTACACAACCATAGCCTTCTAGTTAAAATATTTGAGTTTCCATTTGTCATTAGGTTATTGTCTAAAAGGTAAATGTATGCTTTATTTTATAAAGCTATTTCAGACTTCAAACTATCTTACTAGAAGCATTTTCCCAAATGAATGTTTTTTTTTCAAAAATGAACAAAAAAGTCTGCTTCTACCAGAGTAGAATGTTTCATTCTTTTCCACAGATAAGTTTTGGAAAGTAAAAATCAATTGTGTTTAAATCTTTAATCTTCGTCTATCAAGATCATTAACCCTTTAGCCCTGAATTCTGAAGACAGAATTACAGAACAGCAATAAACTGAAATATATACATCATGCTGGAAGACTTGCACATAAACAAAGAAATGATGATCTATACTATTAGACATTCCAGGGCCCAGAAATTGATTTTTCAATATAGCTCTCTAGAACTTGTGATTTATAATGGGATGATGGATCACTGATTTATCTAATGTAACTTTCATCACCAGAGAAGGCTCAGCACTCTTGCTGCAGAAGGAAAACAAAAGCCATGAATTTGCACCTCTGAACCATACCCAAGACCCAATAATTAAGTTGCATTTCAGAGTTACTAACTTTGGTCATTGCTTCCAATGCTTTTTTTTTAAGAGAGAAGGACAAAGAGAGAGAGAGAGAGAATCAATTTTTATTGAGTTTTTCACATGGCTTTCGTTGCTCTGACACTTAGTTGTGTATGTGGTGATGGGGATTGAACCTGCATCCTTGTGCATGCCAGACAAGTGCTGCAAGCATCATAACTGCTGAGCTGCCGCTCCAACCCCCTTTACAATGCTTTTTGAAAATGTATGTCTTCATTCCCTTGATTGCCAACACACTTGTTCATTCAATGTTTACTTGCTGAGATGTGGGTGTGAAAGTTGATCAGCCTTGTCCCAAGACCCAGAAAAAAGGGGCTTCCGTGCTAATGTGTCAAGGAACATAGTGTCTGTGGAACAAAGGAAATGTGCCTTTCTTTTCCAGACCACAATCTGGGCCCTTGGAATCCTGAATTCCCTGTCTAAACTGCTCTGAGTCCCCTTCAGAACACCAAGAGTTGATTTTGTCCTTCTGAGATCTAACAGGCATCAGCGCAGGAGCTACCTTTATACCTGAGGGGTGGTCAAGTCCCACTTATTTAAAAGGGATATGCCCAGTGGAAAAGCTTGGGCATGCTTGCAGGGTTGTCCAAAGTCCCCACAGATGCAGGCAAGGTGATGAGGGACCTAAACCAAAAAGGAGAGAATCAAGGCACAGGCAAGAAGCCTCCATTTGTACTCCACTAACTCCTGCCAGTAGGAATAGGCCTTGTCACAGTTGCCAGAAATACCAAGGTTGATTTAACACATTTTTCTGTCATAAATCCATGTGACAATCTCACCTTTCCTTTTCATATCTTAACATTGTTAAAAGGATATTGAACAAATGAGCCATAGATGTGCTCTGAATTATTTCTTCAAAGCATGCTGACACACTAAGACCCATTGTTAGCTCAAAGGCATGCTGAATCAAACTCAAATTTTTATACATCTAATTATTTTAAATATAGCCCCAAAATGCAAATTTTTAGCCATTTGGAATCTTCCTTCTTTGCATAGTCTTAAAAACTGCATTCAACACCTACTAGCTATTGATATAATCCTGAGCTGTAAAAACAAAACAAAACAACAATAAAAAGACAAAGATATGACCGCTCTTCAAATTTCAGGACCCAGAGAATCCACCCCCAGCCTCCCTCTGTGCTACTGAATAACTTCACCTACCTAGGTAGCTTCCATCTCCAACCACCGAGTCTGGATGAAGCCCTCTACACTGTGAGGGAGTTCTACATTCAAATCCATGATGTTGTTCTATCTTAGACCTTGTTTGTGCCAGTGCCACCTCATCATTACAACCTTTTCCCTTCATCAGCCCTCAAATACAAACTTCATCCCCTACAAAACAAAAACTTGGTTGTTTGTTGGTTTTTTTTTTTTTTTTTTAGTTATAGAGCAATAGATGGCAAACCATTACTTGACTTAAGGATGTTATTATTTGAATTATTTGTAAGTCAGATCTGCAAAATGTTTATTTGTTTTTGTTTTTCACCACCTAAGAGCAAAGAATGGTTTTGTACATTTTAAACAACTGAAAAAACAAAAAGAAAAATATTTTGTGATCTGTGAAAATTACATGAAATTCTAACTTCAAGCGTTTGTAAGCTTTATTGGAACACAGCCTCACACATTCATTTACATATTGTCTATGGCTGCATGGAGCTGCGGTGTCAGAGCTGAGCATTTCTAAGAGAGACTGCAGGGCATACAAAGACTAAGTATTTATCTTCTTGACCATTACAGTAAATATTTTACCAAACTCTTGAAATATTACTAAAACAGTTTAATTTGAAAAAATTTCAGAAAACATTTAGTTCTGTAAGGATGTTTAAGTTTAACTACTTGATATTTGTTAAGTTTAAGACCCCTGTTTTGATACATGGTATGATCCATAAATCATATTTTATATAACTAAGATAATTTTAAATCTGTTTAACACAAAAGTATGGCTATTTGAAGAGTGAGTAGGAAAAAAATGGGAATTTACCTATAAAACTTATTAGCAAAGCAATAGTCTTTCCCTGAAGCAAATTATGTAAGTACTTTAAAGTAGAGGTGCTGCAATCCTCTTGAACATGTGGTCTTCCTCTGAGGAACTTGGTGCAGATTCATCAAGTAAAAGACTAGAGAAAGCCATTTTCAGATATTTCAAGTAAGACAGCAGTCCTTTTTGTCTGGAAGTATTCATATGGTTCAATCATATGGGTCATTATTAGGGTTCATCCTTTCATTTATTTACCTTATTAACAAGACTTCAGGGACCTCCTGTACTTGCCAAAAACTAGATGGGAACTGAGACAAAGAGGAAAAGAGAGATTATTATGGTCCTTGAAGTTCTGGAAACCCTTTTCATGTTTTTAGTTTTTCTCCTTGCTATAGCAAATTTCAGTTTCAATAGGAGATGCTTTCTTTCTTTCTTTTTTTTTTTATTAGAAGAATATAGAAATACAGTTGAGGGAGAAACAGTATCAAAACATTATCAATCAATGGATATAAACTTTGTTTTTGAGGGGAAAAACTAGATCATAGATAACCACCTTGGATTTTACCTTTTGCAGTTTCCCCATGAAGAACTCATGCGTTAACTGGATAGTTCGTGGAGGAATGACATCGGCTTCTGGGATGGTTCCCCCATCTTCCCAATTTCCAGTCTCCTATAAGTTCTTCATATACCCTCCCCCCTCCCCATCCCCCTCCCTGCACCTCTGAGAATCCTATAGCGCCATCCCCCTAATGTTCTGAAAGTCATTCAATTTGCAGTTTTGCAAGGTTAGCCGTCAGCCCTATTGCTTCAACATAAATTCTAGTATCAACAGATGAGAGAAACCATTCGGCCCTTGAGTCTCTGAGATTGGGAGACTTCACTAAGCATAATTCTATCCATCTCCATCCATTTGATTTCAAAAGACATCATATC
>PVKS010031680.1:0-23232 GCA_004027875.1 Aplodontia rufa | reverse complement strand
ACAATTCCTTTTTTCATTCCTGCATCCCATGCTAGCTAGCACCTGCTCTGGAGGCTGAAGATGGGGTCAGGAAAGTGTTCCAAAATATGCTTTCTTGAATTAAAATACAGAACTAACAAGCAAGGTTCCAGTGGAGCCAAGTGAGAGCTGGAGTCTGTGGTGAAGTTGCGTAGAACAGTAAGCTGGTTTTTAGAATGCAGTAGACTACAGAGGACTTTAAACATCATGCTATGAACCTTGGACTTCATGCTGGATGCAGCAGAAGGTGGGTTATGGAGACTGAACTGTGCAACTTGCAGTGTTCCCCCTCAGGTACTACACATCTAGAAAATCTTCTTGTTTTACATTGCAACAAACAAATGAACTCCACAATAATCCCAAATCTCAAAATAAGCAAATCTCAATTAATCGTGTTCGCTGGGACCAGAAACTCTAGTCTCACTGGGAATAGGCAGTATTTGCTTCACGACAAAAGCACCTTTTCTGAAGGGTATTTGGAAAGAACAGTTGCAAAAACAAAACAAACAAAAAGAACACCCACTCAATCTCAACTATCCCAACTGGGTTGTTTCTGAGACATTAACGGCTTTAAAAGAAGGGGAGAAAGGCAGGGAAGTGAGGGGGGAAGACCACCAACCTACAAAAACCTAGACCTATGAGAGTGGCGTTTAAAAATCACCCATTTTCTGGAACATCTTTTGTAGCCAAACCCGTCACCGTAGACCCCGGAACACTCATGCTCTTGGTCCCTCCCATACCAACCACCACCACCACCACACACTGTGGCAGGATGACAGAGGTTGCTGGTGGCGCGGCCGCCCAGGTGAGGGGCCACAGTCTCCTGAGGTGCTGCGGTCCGGAGCCTTTTCGCTTCCGCCGCAGCCCTAGGACCAGAAGCGGTTGGCCAGGAGGGGAAGGGGCGGGGGACGCCGGGGAGAGTGCGGGGGAGGCGGGACGCGAGGACGCAGCGGAGAGCCGGGGGAAGCGGGAGCACGACGCTGGGAAGGGGGAGCCGAGGGCGGGAGCTGCGGGGGCGCGCGCCGGCGCTGGGCCAGCCTCGCTTCACCAGGGTCGCCGGCGGACGCGCGCTGCAGTGCGAGCTTCGGACGCGCGGGCGCGGAACGCAGCGCAGGGGTGGCCTGGCTGTGGCAGCTGGAGACGACAGCTTCCTCAAACACGAACGACATCTGCTCTTCGGGGTCCTGGGCGGTCGTGCCTGGACTGAGCGGTGGGCGCGGCGCGAGAACGTGAGTAGCTTGGTGTGAGTCTGGTGGTTGACACTCGGTCCTGCTCCAGGACGAAGGCTGGAGCGGAGGAGGGCGCAGGAGGCTGCTGCGTTGTCACTGGGACACTCGCCCGGCGTTCAGCCGAGCGCTCTGCTAGCGGGCAGCGTAAGCCGCCAGGGGTGAATAGGGTCGCCAACTCCCTTCTCACTTACAGGCCCTCGACACTGTCGCAGGCGCCTAACCGATGAACGGGAATCGGCGTCCGGGTGAAGGCACAGTCGGCTGGAACATCTTTTGTAGCCAAACCCGTCATCCTAGTCCTCGGAGGGCACCCGTCACCTCCTGCGGGCTGTGGCCAACTTCTGTATCCACGCCCGCGCCCCACGCCTTCAGGGAAGCCCTTCCTAGAGGTCTCCCATTGAGCAGACCGTCATGGAGAAGCTGCTGGGGTCAGCACAGAGGCTTCTTGGGCCCCGACTGTGAGGGCGCAGGTTGTCACGCCACAGTGCCAATGGGGCGAAGAGCGCGGGGACCCGGCCGGGCGCGCACGGGCGTGTGCGCGTTCCGGTCCCCACAGACACATCTGGGCGTGGGCTTTGTTCAGATGTGCTCACACCTGTGCGGATCGCTGAGTTCAGGGAGCGATGCCGGTTTCACTCCACTCTTGCTACCCTGGAGACGACTCAGGGACTCGGTGGGTGGGGTGGGGACCGGAGAGACACTGAGGAGAGAGGGTTGAGGGCACTTGCGGAGGGCTTTGTTGGCCTACAGGTGTGGGCGCTGGGAGTCTTTGCACCCCACCCAGCCTCTGATGACTGGGACTTGTCCAGACTGACGCCCGGGCTTGGGACTGATTGGAAAGCTCCCTTCCCTACCCAGGCTCCCAGGGGTGGGATCTGGCAACAGCTTCCGTCCGAGGGAGCAGTGTTGATGAGCCAGGAGTGTTTGCCGGCTCTGGAGCATCCTACTAGCTGCGAGCGCCATCTGCGCCGGGCGCCGCCCCCGGCCCCCTCTACGTTGGGAGGGTGGGCGCCGTAGCATCCTGGTCCCGGGCGGTTCGTCTGCTCAGTCACTCCTGGCCGACATCTGCCAGAGCGCAGGGAAGGGACAGGAATATTGTGGTAGGGTGAGCCAGGAAGCGGTCATATTTCCCAGAGAAGTGTTCTCGCAGTAGCTATAGCCGCGGGGGAGTTCTTGGGGCCCTGTGGGCTAGAGAGAAGCAATTTCCCTCCTCTCCCGCCGGCTCTGGCCCGCAGCTGCTGCTCCTATGCCCTCAAGCTGACCGGCGCCCTCTGCGCAGCGGCGGGCACCGAGGGAGGTCGCCAAGCGGTGGCGTCTCTTGCCTACACTGCTTCTGTCCTCCAGTCCTTTTCATGCTAGTAGCGCCAGTACTGAGCTGCAACCAGGCTCAGAGAAGTCCTGAGAGGGAAGCCTTCTTTTCCTATCCCGGTCGGGTATGATTAATGCACAGAAGTGCAGGTCCAAGGGCTGGGCCCCTCCTCGCCAGAGGCTCCAGCGGGATGAGAGCGACCCCAATGTAATGAGCAGGAGACATTGATTCCGCACCAGGAGCTCCCCCTGGGGTTGTCCAGAGAAGGAACACAGCAACCACTAAACCTACCGATCTCGGCTGCTACTAAAATATTCTGGTAACAGCTCGTGAGTGAACGAGACCTTCCAGAAGCAATGGATTTAGACAGTTGAATACTTTCTATTTTAACACTTATGACGGTCAACATTTTTGAGAGATTCAGGAGCTGGGTGCTGTGCATGTTACGTATATCATCTAATTTAATTACCCACAACAGAAACTTGGATAGGTCAAGTAACTTGCTCAGGTAAAGTAACTTTCCCAGGGCCACACACTTAGGAATAAGGAAGGTGCGATTAACTTTTCGCCCCAGTGCTTTACCATCCACGACTGTGAAAATGTGGCCTTTTGGAAGCTAAGATTAAATTAGGTGTAGTCTAAAATCTGAGTGTAAGGAAAGTATGTTACACACCCATTTGATTCTAAGTCCTCCACGTAGTAGGCAATTTTGTAATTCAGAGGACCATGTTGTGGAATAACCTTTTATTCCTCTGTATTGCCCTTACTTTTTTTTTTTTAAAGAGAGGGACAGTGAGAGAGAGAGAGGGAGGGAGAGAGAGAGAGAGAAAGGCAGAAATAATTTTATTTAGTTTTTTTCATGTGGCTTTTGTTGCTCCAAGACTTCATTGTATACTGGTGCTGGGGTTTGAACTCATACACTCATGCATGCTGGGCAAGCACTGTAGCGGCTGAGCCATAGCTCCAGCCCTGCCCTTAATTTCTTTACATGCATTTTTTATTCCTATTTGTTTTTAAATACTTGTGTGTTAACCCACAATCCAATCCATTACTGTCTCTGAAGTGTTCTTAAACCAGAGTCTGCTACATTACAGAGATGTTCTTGGCACATCTTTTTTTTTTTTTTAGAAGGAATCGATTTTATTTATTTTTTCATCTGGGTTTTGTTTTTCCCACATTTAGTTGTACACGTGATGCTGGGGTTTGAACCCAGGTCATTGAACATGCCAGGCAAAGGCTTTACCACTGAGCCAATGCTCCAGCCCAGCAAATCACAGTTCTTGTTGTTGTTTAAAGAGAGGAATAGTGAGAAAGAGAATCAATTTTATTTAATTTAGTTTTTTATCTGATTTTTGTTGCTCCAACACTTAGTTGTGTATGTAGTGCTGGGGTTTGAACCCAGGTCCTCTGGAATGCAGGCAAGCACCATAACTGCTGAGCCACTGTTTTAGCCCCACATCACAGTATTAAAGAAAACTTCTTTAAAAAAAGAAAAAGATAAACATTTCTATTTGGTAAGCATTTCTATTTCAGTGCCCCTATCCTGAATGTCCTTTATAGAATGTTTTGACTGCAGAAGAGTTGGTCTTCAAATTGTATGTTGAATTTGAATAGGACTGTAGCACAGAAACCTAGGAGAGTGTTTCACATTCTATACATATGGGAAAATGTGGCACATTTACAAAGATGTTCCATGTCAACTAGTAGAAATGAAGAATGTAAATGAAAGTGAAATCAGCTATTCTGGGCATAGTTTTCAGATTTATAATTAGCCAATCAATTGGAAAAATGGATTCTTTTTTTTTTAAGAGAGAGGGACAGTGAGAGAGAGGGAGGGAGAGAAAGAGAGAGAGAGAGAGAGAATCAGTCTTAGTTTTTTTTATAATGTGGTTTTTGTTGCTCCAACAGTTCGTTGTATATGTCATGCTTGGGTTTGAACCTGCATCATTGCACTGCCAGGCAAGCGCCATAACCACTGAGCTCAGTCCCTCATTTTGTATTTGTAATTTTTTTTTTTTTGATACCAGGGATTGAACCAGGGGTTACTTAACCACTGAGTAACTTCCCCAGCTCTTTACCCTGCTTTTTTTGGAGACAGGGTCTTAGTTAGTTGCTAGGGCCTGGCTATAAGTTGTTCAGGCTGCTTTTAAATTTGTGATCCTCCTTCCTCAGTCTCCTGAGCCACTGGGATTACAGGTGTGTGCCACTGTGCCCCACCTGTATTCATAATTTTTTTGACTGATGATCTTCTTTCAATTTTATTACAGGAAAGTTGCTAAACATGTAACATTTTCCTGGAATTATAGAGTTACCAGAAAACTGAGGCAGCATTTCATCTAACCATTTGAATTTCAAAAGGAATACAGTGGGGCCTAGAGAGGTGGCCCAGGATTGTAATGTAAGGTAGTGATGTAGTCCTGGGATTGAATGCCTGTGCCCTTACACCAACCACATCATTGTTCCTGCAGCAGTGATAGCAGTTATCTTTGGAAATGCTACCTCCTTTGGCTGGAGTGGTGCTTTGGAAGTGTATGTGAGAGGAAGTTGAGGATACATACACCAGTAGAAAATTTCCTTAAGAATCACTTTGAATAATGCTTTTGTGTAGGTATAGTTTTCCTCGTGTGATACTTGAATAGAATCTGTGGATATTTTATTGTGTATGTGCAAAGGAGCTATTTAACAGAGCTCCACAAAAATCTTCTCTAGAGAGATTCATTCATTTATAAATATTTACTGAGTGCATGGCCTCCTGTTCTAGGCACTGGAGAGACCAAGATGAGTAAAACTGAATTTCTGCTCTTGGGGAGGTCAGTTCCAATTTTATCATCTATGGTCCTCCCCACACACAGATTTTTTTTCATGTCATAAATGTACAGCTTGGTAGACTTGCACAAACTGAATACACTGTTGTAACCCTCACTCAACTCACAAAACAGAAAGTACTTGGGCATCTGAGAAAGTGCTCTTGTATCACCAGCCGTAACTCTCTGTAAGAGTAACCACTTAGTAAGATCCTGATTTGTAGCCCACATCTACAGCCTATGGAGTCTCATCCCCATTTCCAGAGAACAGTTTCTGTCTGAGAAACATGGTACCCAAGAGAAAATTTAACTGGGAATACAGAGCTTCCAATGAGTTCATCTTCTCTGGGAATTTTTTCATGTTTAGATTCAACTGCTGAGATGATTGATGAGGAGGAAGTCATTTGAAAATGATTGGAAATTCCTGAAAGCATTTAGGTATTCTTTTGATTTGAAATTTCATGCCTTCTCACCTGAACCTTCCTGGAAGGTAAGGACAGAAGAGAGACCTGGATGCTAAGGGCATGAGTCTAGTGACTTATTCTGTTTAACCCTTTGTCTGGTCAGGCAAATGTGTAAAGCCCTTTTGTTTTAAAAAAAAACATTTGTAGCTAGGTTGGAGATGTACCACTGTGGTACAGGGCTTGCCTAGCATGTGTGAGGCCTTGGGTTTGATTTCTGGCCCTGTAAAACAAGTGGGGGGAGCTGTGGTAGAAAAACCATCAAAGGCAAAAGTTCCCACTCCCTAGTTTTACTGAGGTATAATTAGCAAATTTCACACATAATGTGTACAATTTGATGTTTTTATATAAGTATATATTGTGAAACAATTACCATAATTATAATCATACTATTTCGTATAACCATCACCTCATGTTACCTATTTTTTTTTTGTAATGAGAACAGTTAATATCTACTGTCTTAGAAAATTTCAAGAATGTCATATAGTATTAACCACAGGCACCCTGCTATACATTAGATCTGGATTTATTCTCCTTCCTCAAACTTCATACCATTTGACCACCATCTTCCTGTCCCCAAACCCTAAAACCCATAATTCCATTCTCTACTTCTCCTTCTTCTTCTTCTTTGCTTTTGAACCCAAGGATGTTTAACCACTGAGCCACATTCCCAGCCCTTCTTATTTTTTATTTTGAGACATGATTTCACTAAGTTGCTAAGAGCCTCCCTAAATTGCTGAGGCTGGCTGGACTTGAACTTGTGATCTTCCTGCCTCAGCCTCCTGAGCTGCAGGGATTACAGATATGAGCCACTGCACCCAGCTTCAGTCTCTGTTTCTATAAGTTTGACCAAAGTTCCCCCAAATGAAAAAACATACCAAAATCAACTGTTGATTGTTGATTTTTCTTCTCAAAATGGAAAGGGGAAAACTGCATGAGAGGAAAATATGGAAAGGGCCCTGCCTCCAGCTTTAGTAGCTATAAATTATCATCAGGTTACCTTTAAAAAGGACGGGCAAATGGTACACATATAAAATGTGATATTTTTGCTGAGTTACTTTTTGTTGTAAAATATATGAAGTTTACTAATTTAACCAAATTAAAGCATCTTGTTTAGTGGCATTAAGTGGGTTCACATTGTGTGCAACTGTCACCATTATCCATCTTCCCAAACTGACACTCTGTACCTATTAAATAACTCAGATCCCCTCTCTCCCTGTTGGCAACCACTGTTCTTCTATCTATGAATGTGACTCAGTACCTCCTGTGAGTGGAATCATGCAGTATTTGTCTTTTTGTGACTGGCATAGTTCACTTCACTTAACATCTTCAAGGTTCATCCATGTGTCAGAAATTCCTTCCCTTGTGTTTTAGTCAGCTTTTTCACGGCTGCGACCAAAAGATCTGACAAGAACAATTTTAGAGGATGATAAGTTTATTTTGGGGCTCATGGTTTCAGAGGTCTGTTCACAGATGACTGACTCCATTCCTCAAGGCCCACGGTGAGGCAGGACATCATGGCAGAAGAGTGTGGTGGAGGAAAGCCGCTCAGAATTTGGCACCAGCAAACAGAGGAGAGAAAGAGGGAGCGCCCCTCACCGTGGACAAAACAAAAATCCCAAGGGTACACCCCTGTCAACCTAACCACACCTTACCAGCCTATAGTTACTACTCAGTTAATCCCTATGGGGGATTAATGCACTGATTAGGTCAAAACTCTCATAACCCTATCATTTTACCTCTAAACGTTCTTGCATTGTCTCACACATGAACTTTTGGGGAACACCTACACTCTAAACCATAACACCGTGTCTGTGCATTCCGTCCTATCTGTTTGCCACCTTTTGTCCATCCTTCATTTGTCAATGGGCACCTGGGTTACTTCTACCTTTTGACTATTGCTTTTCTTTCTTTTTTAAGAGCGAGAAAGACAGTGACAGTGAGAGGAAGAATCAATTTTGTTTAGTTTTTCATGTGGCTTTCGTTGCTCCCACACTTTGTGTGTACATGGTACTGGGATTCGAACCTGCTTCCTCATGCATGCCAGGCAAGCACTGTACCCGCTGAGCCACCGCTCCAGCCCCCCCTTTGGTTATTTCTATGATGTTTCCATGAACATGGGTTTACAAATATATGTTTGAGTCACAGCTTTCAATTATTTGGGTATATATCCAGAAAAGAGATGCTGGATCATGTAGCAATTCTATGTTAACTTTTTTGAGGAGATACCCTACTGGTTTCTGTGGTGACTGCATCATTTTATATTTCCACCAGCTGTGTGCAGTGGTTCCAGTTTCTCCATATCTTCCTCAACACTCATTACTTTGTTTCCTTGATAGCCATACAAATGGGAATAGAGTGCTGTTACTGTTACTTTTGAAAGCTATACATTAGTATTCCACATGAATGGACAACTTATTTGCAAGCTTTTCTAAGTTTTTGGCTTAACTTTTATTAATAAGGCGACATACAGATTTCAACATGTGTTGATTGACACATGCTTTGTGCAAGGCATAAACTAGGTACTATGGGGCATGTGTATCATAGTTCAGGATTGGACAATCCTGGTGATATATGTTTTTATTGTTTTTTTCAAATGTCAAATTGAAGTGTATAAATGTCTGTAGTAAACTTATGCCAAATGATTTGGCTATGAGAATAGACTAAGTGTGGTTTTGTTTTACTGTCCCCAAGTGACATTATTATTTTAACTCAGATCAAGAGCAAACTTAACTTCAGGTCTAAGCATAGATAGGAATATCTTTATGCTAAATGTTTAGGGATGTGCTAGAATTGTAAATTACAGTTCTGCATTGGGCATTTCTCCTCACCATTGAATCTTCAAAGATGACAGCATAAACCCTCACCACCCAATTATAATTGCTTAGCTGAGCTAATAAAAAAGATGTGGTGTCAACTTAATTGACCTATTTTACTGGCCTACAAGATTGGAATTTCAAATTAGAAAAAAAAATTTAGCAGTCTGATGCAGGATTTCCCTCAAGTGATTAAGAAGCTAGTGAATATAAGAAATGCCACTGGTAAGGGAACAAGTTTACAGCTACTGTTGCTCATCCATGGAACATCTTGTCCAAATGGCTTATTTAGTTTGAAACAGGAATGACACATTTTATCTTGTGTTATGTGTTTCATGTTTTTCTTCAATATTGTTCTGTATTAAAACATTGCTTTTAGTTCACATGGGAATAAGAATGACAGTTACCATTAGACAAAAATGATCCTTTAAAAATTCTTGTTATTAAATGATAGGAAGGACTAGAAATAGCATTTTGAACTATCTATTGAAATATGTGTATTTTATGATGTGCATGGTGTGTTGGCTTCAAACCCACTATCACCAGAAAAATTTATTCCCAGGGCAATCTGAGGGAATCCTGTAGGAGGTCTTCCACTGGGTAATATGCAATGAATTTGATTTATCTTTCTCAAGTGGGCTGAGAGCATTCAAAAAATTCGGTATATGTATTCAGCATGTAGTGATCTTTTCTCCAAATTTCAACTTTAAAGCTCATTCCATGCCTCTCTTAGACGCCCTTGGCATTTGAACAGTATGATTTACAGCATGCATTTTTGACGAACATTACAAACTCATGTTAAATGCCGTGAACAGCTTCTCTCCCAAGGGCAAGGGAAAGGGAGAGGAAAAGTACTAATCTTCCACTAATTATGCCTTAAGGTAAGAGTGGACTGTGAAAGAGTTTCGCCCTGGAGTTTTTTGGTTCTTTGAGGGAGGATGGCTTGTGAGCTAGCATGCTGCTGCCTTCCAAAGCCTGGTGCGCCTTTTCAGTCCCTCACCTCAATAGAGAGCTGAAAGGACAAAAGTGAACAAAGGAGGCCTGTTTTGCCTGCCCCACTTGCTGGGCTGTTGTCTTGGCCCTTTTCAGTGAAGGAGGGAGGGGGAGCTGGGTCAAAGTTGAAGAACACTGAAAAGGAATTCAAGCTTCACGTCGAAATTTGAATTATAGCTTCAATTTGAGTGCCGTGTAGATTAGTTTGAATTGAAATTTCTGAATCTGTGCAAGCCTAAGTGACAGATGGTGTTGGAACAGCGTACATAGTGCTGGATGGTGTACCCGAAATGTGGAGTGCCCAGGCGAAGCACTCAGTAAACATCTAGTTAACTGACAAAAGTTTGAAAACTGTAGGAAGTGCAGTTTGATGCTGTATGCTGCATTAAGACATTGGACTGTGTGAATTAAGGGGAGGCCCTGTGTCTGGCATACACTCAGATGCACTTGTCCCTCCTAATTGCATTGCAAATATTCTTCTCACTGTTCTGCAGCTTTCCCTTCTACTATCTAGTTGAATAAATATAGAAATGTCCAACCAGCTTCCCTTGCGAAATTGCATTAGAGCATTTTGGTATTGTCTGCAGTGTTTTGATTTACAAGATGAGGCTGTTTTACATATTGACTGCCCAGTGCTTTTTCCCTACATGAGTGTATTTATGAGGAGTGATTTGTGGCTTTCTGGTTCCAGTGGGGGCCCATCACTCTTAATGTTTGCTATTGAAGTTTCCACTATGGCACTTGGTTCCCTACTCAATTTGCTAGGCAGTATTCTTATTGAAAACATTTCAGTAGAAGTTAGTTGTACCTGTAACTGGAATATTAAAACAGCTACTAGGAAGTAGAGGTTAATAGAATGTAAGCGGAGCAGAAAAAACAGTTAGGGGTTAATTTGAAACTCTTCCTAGTGTTCATAAAACTATTAGTGTTCATAAAACTACTGTTGGAAATTGAAAATTTATAGTGTTTGAAAATTGAAAATTTGCCATCTTTTCTCCTTCAACCATTTAAATAGCCTGATGATGGTCTTTTGTTCTGATGTGTGCAGCGTGATGGCTACAAGTCATTATACATTGTGTGTGTGTGTGTGTGTATATACATATATGGATATATATATATATACATACATATATATATATATATATATATATATATATATATATACTTAATACATTCCGACAATTTGTTTAATTTTAGGGAAATGACATTGACAGAAATAATATGAGCAAAACAAAAAAGTGAAAATTCAGAGATAATACTGTAATATAAATAAAAACCAATTTACTTCATAATTGAGTATGTTAACTTAATAGGACATGCTACATGTATTTCACATAATTTGTAATATATTCTTTGTATATCTCATGAATTTTAATTTTAATATATACAAATAAATTTTACTAACTTTTTTTAAAAGAGAGAGAGGTACAGTGAAAGAGAAAGAATCAGTTTTATTTAGTTTTTTTGTGTGGCTTTCATTGTTCCAACGCTTTGTTGTGTGTGTGGTGCTGGGGTTGGAACTCACATCCTCACGCATGCCAGGCAAGCGCTGTAACTGCTGAGCCACCACTCCAGCCCCAAATTTTACAAATTTTAATTATATTTCTAGCAACATTTAGCATGCTGCAAAATTATAGTGAAAGGTACGCTCTATCAAGTGTTGATTGCTGTGCTAGAGCTATGAGAGTATTCATTAACCAGCAGACAGTGAGGAAGTTCATGGTCAGATTCATTTTCTGGGACTGGGAATAGAAGTTTAGAGATACAGAGTGTGAAAGTTTCAGTGGTGGGAAGACTCAGGTGGGCAATAAGATCTTTGACATCCTGGAGAAATGCCCTTCAGCAGTAGTGAGAGCAATTTTAAATAATAAGAATGAAGAACAGAGCCCTATCAGGGTAATAACTTAAAATCTGAAAGAAAGAAAAAGGGAGGAGAATAAATATTTTTATGGTGATATCATGGTTAAAAGAGAATAGTGTCCATTTCACAATGTTCAATTCCAAATATTTTAGAGATTTTTTTAAATTGTGGGTCTTTAGGTCATTGAAGAAGCTCAACATCATAAGATAAAAATAACCCGTACATTACCCTGTGAAATGAAATATGAAGATGCATTTACATTTGAAAGTTAATGTATTCAGGAGAATTTCCTTAGAAGTCAAAGCTAAAATTTGCATTACATAGTTAAGTTCTTAGCCAGATAAGCTCTTCTTTCGAGCTTTATATACAGGTGGCCCCAGCTTAAAAAAGTAATGTGAAAATGTGAACTTGGCAAACCCATTCTGGGTGATTATTCATGTCAAACAGGATTCTTTACTACGCTCAAGGATTATAAGATAAGTGAGCTTTTAAAATGTATTAAGGTTCAAGTCAGGGACAACTTTTAAGGAATATCTAAGTAGACAGTGTATTCAGCTTACTGAAAAAGGATAGTGTAATAGATACTAGGTGAAACCAGCAAATCAAGCTAAATCAAAATCAGCAAAGAGGTAGACAGGTGATAAATGGAGAAGAAGTACCTCAATTGCATGAAAATATTGGATATTTGTCTGATAATATTGAGGGGTTAAGTCCCACATGATAAAAGAAAAAATAGGACTAAGTAGTTATTCAGGCATTTGGGTCCTTGCTCTGTAAGCTTTCTGCAGGTCTGACTGTGGAAACCCAGTGTTTGCTCTGTTGCATTAGGAAGCAGAGCTACTTTTCTCATTGTGCATGGTGCGTATGTGAGAGCCCCATATTTGATGAATGAGTGAGTGCAAGAATGAATGACTGAACATGAAGATTGAAAAATGTAAAAATGTCAGGTGGATCTTTTTTTGGAGAAAATGGGAAGTTTTTTTTTTTTTTTTGAGAGGGAGAGAGAGAGAGAGAGAGAATCAATTCCATTTAGTTTTTCATGTGACTTTCGTTGCTCCACTTTGTTGTGCATGTGCTGCTGGGGCTCAAACCCACGTTCTCGCACGTGCCAGGCAAATGCCACAACTGCCGAGTCACCTCTCCAGCCCGGAAGATGGGAAGATTCTGCCCTCAGTTCTGGTTTGAAGACATAAACGAAGTCTAGACCTTGGAAAATCAAATATTCATAATTTCCTGCCTGGACTTTGTAGATTGTATTTTGCCACTTGGTTCTATATTTGGCACTTGAGTGGGCAAGTGAGATCATTCAATTCAGAAGTATACATTTTAAAAATTGCCCTCATGGAGTCCTAAATGATATCTTTGTGACCCCAGAGAGTCCCGCTATAATTTTCCGCCTTTGCTCATGGCAGATGATTCCAGATTTGTAGGAAGCTTTGCCTTGCCTGCGTCTGGAGCTGGTGCTTGTCATTTCCCTATGGAGATCTCTGGGTGGCTGCACACTGATGAGTTAAGCACTTTCTGAGATTGCTTTCTGCCATCTGAATTTGAAGAAATCAGAAGTGAGGCACATGGAACAGAAATGAAAAGTGAGAAGGCTGGCATGTGAAGCTAATCAGAAACACTCGTGATACTGCTCTAAAAGCAGAACTCTCTCCCCTGTTTGGTTGGTACTACTATCTGTTGTTTTCTTTATAGTCCAAGTTGAGTCAAATTACTGACCTTTCCCAACTAGTTAGAGGATTATAGGGTTGGATTCAAAGCAGTTTTACCACTTTTGAGAAAATCTAGAGTAAAAAGTCATACAAAATCTTTGATTAGTTAAATTTTGAGAAGTACAGATCTACTCTATGCTGATTAGGGAACCTCATTATGCTACATGGCTTTTTTTCTGTTTTTGCAGTGTTGGGGGTTGAGCCCAGGGCGTGGTGGTGCTGGAGAAATGCTCTACCACTGAGCTGCATCTCCAACCTTACTGCATGGCTTTGAAAAAGTTTGGAGAAGTACTTAAGCACTTCTCTTTCCTTGCCAGAAAATGTAAACAAAACACAGAAACTTTCTCATCACTTAACCTCTACCTCACAACAGTATATTGCCATAATAAGCAATGATAAAAACATTTAATTTTTCATGTGGCTTTTGTTGCTTGGACATTTGGTTGTGTATGTGGTGCTTGAGTTTGAACTCATGTACTCGCACATGCCAGGCAAGTGCCGTAACCGCTGAGCCGCCGCTCCAGCCCCAAGTCTATATTATTTGTAGGTAGAATGCACCAGTCATTTTTTTTCCCACCATACGTCTGACAGAATTTGCTTCAGGACTATAAATGAATCATGTACTCCTTAGCCATATCTGTAGCTACTTGATTTTGAATAAATGAAGTGGTCTCATGCCACAGTCTGAGAGATCAATATCCTTACTAATGCTCTGTGAGGAAACTGTTTTCAAAATGCAAACTATATTCTTAACCTCCAACAGATGATCATATATATGTGAAACTCAGATTGAGTCAATATGACAAAATAAGGGTGTAAAACTCAACAAAAACTTTTTTCCCCAGTGGCATTCAATGTCAGCAGAAGACTTTTGAAATCTAACTGTGTTTTATTTCAATCCATATTCCCATTCATGTTTTTCAAGAGGACAGTCAGTAATTTTTTTGTGTCAGCTGTGACTAATTAGCAACCTCACAAACCAATAAAGCATGAAACAATTTTAATATATTAAATTCATCCAGCTTACCAACTGCATGTGATGAGAAATTTGACGTAAAAAGAAATACATGTAAGATGACAGGCTTGTTCATATCATTGTGGTGCTTTCATGTATTCTGTTTCTTCACACCTCAAAGAAGAGATAGGAACTTAAAAATAGTGGTCATCATTCATCAGGGGTAGACACAGCACTTTATAAATGAGAATGTGTGATGGGGTGGCTTGACTTATTACCTCAAATTTCATATTTTGAAGTTCCAGCCCCAGGTACATCAGAATATGACCTCATTTGATTATAGGGTGCTTCCAGTTAAAATGAGGTATTTATGGTGGGCTCTAGTCCAATATGACTAGTGTCCTTATTTGAAAAGGGATTATGGGTACAGGCATAGTGGAAGAAAGCCAGGTCAAAATGGAAGCAGAGTTCTAAAAGCCAAGGAAAGACAGATTGCCAGCAATCTCCAGAAACCAGGAGAGAGAGATGTGGGACAGATCTTCTTCTAGGGTCCTTACAAGGAACCAGTGTGGCTGACACGCTGATCTTGAGCTTCTAGCTTTCCAGAACTGTGAAACAATAAATTTATGTTGTTAAAGACCCTCAGTTTGAGGTACTTGGATATAGCAGCCCTAGCAAAATAATATAGTTCTGTCCATTACAAAAACAGTAAAAATACAGCTTCCCCGAATCTTTATGTTCCTTTACCTGTGTCTGTGTCTATATCTTTATTTATATACTTCATGTACTAAAAGAGTATGCACATATAAATCAGATATTTAAAAAGTCTCTATACCTTGAATTTAGGTACAGAACTTCTGGGATTTGTAGAAAAAGGATTATTTTTATTAACCAGACAGAAGTTGATGATAGTGTAATTAGTGGATTACTCTTTTCGGTCATAATCCAGTTGACTTCCATTTGACTAACCCTATCAAGTGTAGATTGCTGTCACCTGAGATACCTGAGGAACCTTATTCTGTGGAAGTCTCTGCAGACACCCTTGTTTCTCCTTGCTAATCAGAAGGTTCCTTTTGCCACCACGAATGACTTGCCGAGGAAGCCTTGGATGAGCTCACAGACAACTGCAGTCTAAATGCTGCTTCAGTGGGGAAGGAAAGGATGTAATTGTGGAGAATTTTGCAGCTAATGGTAATCAGGCAGCACCACTGACTATGTGAAGAAGCAGGATTGCCAAGAGCTTTGAATCAACTTAAAAATTAGTGTGAACACATTGTAAACTCTGGCCCTTTATAATGTCTGCCCACTTCATGAGAATGCCTACGCTTCGTTTCCACCAGCAGCAGCTTCTCTTAGATGGTAAGCTACTCCAGTGCAATGATCCTGCCTATTAAGATCATGTGCAGGCAATTAGTGAGCAGCTACATCAAAAAAAAAAAAGGTTATAATTGTTTAAAATAATACCAATAAAATGATTTGCGGAAGATTCTTGGGAAGAATGCCACAGACTTTACAACTCTGAATTTGTGTGATTCAGTGATTCCATTTCAACGTATAAACTGTTTGCGTTTGGGGATTCTTCCAGGCAATATTTTTTCCTTGCCATGGACTTGAGTTTATGATCCTGTTGGGATGGACTAATGAGAATTCACCAGCGTCCTGCCGGAAATAATTTTGAATCATGGCTGTTTTAATTTTGCATGTTCTCACAGCTTTCCTTTCACATTCAAGTCAGTGAGGTGCAAATTGATCGGGTGAGATGTCCAAGACCCTAGACAGGAGCAGAAAGTATAGGCAGTAGGGTGTATCAGGAAATCACTGTCTCAGTGTAAACTCTTTAGATCTTTTAAGTATTCATTTTGAAAGACCACTTTGTGAGGATTATTTGAAAGGTTTATGGGAACCGTTGTAATGTTTGATGTTTAACCAGTATTTAGTTGCAAAAGTACTAATATGGGGCCAGCAGTGTCACTTCTATGGTAAATTACTAGCTTTGGATCCATTACATTATTTTGAATTGTTAGTCTAGATTTTGTTACTTTAAACTGATATAAAAATTTATGTACTAGACTACTCCTTATTTCTAATTCCAGATAAGTATAATTCATCTTGGGAAACCAGTTATTGCTTGGGGAAGTGGAAATAGGCTGTGTTGTAGCTGCCTTCCCCTTTGTTGGTCATCATCTAAGCTAATTCCTGCCCTCCCCACTCCCTCTCTGGTGTCCAGGGCTCAGTGAGGAGTGGGGCCAGCCATGCATATGCGAGTGCCATACACCTGTGACTAACAGCGCCTCCATAAAGGAATGGCAGAGTATCAGTTACTTGAAATGAATGACTTGAGCAGCTGCTGTCCGTGGCCCACCGGGCTCTCTGCCCTGCACTGACAGCTGCACATCACATCCTGCGATAACACCAACTCAGCCACCTCCATGACCAGTACATCCAAAAAAAAAAAAAAAAAAAAAAAAAAAAAAAAAAAAAAAAGAAAAGAAAAGAAAAAGGAGCCAAGCCCACTGAGGTATTATTTCATGGGAAGTCAGCTCCTGACTTAAAGATGTCTCTGTGAATTTTAGGAAATGACCCACCATAATTTTTACAACTTAATCGTTATTATTAAATAATGATACAATCCCAGACACTTATTGTTTGCTTAACCATATGAAGGACTTTTCATGAATTATCTTATTTAATCTTCATAAAAATGTTTTTATGTTACAAGCTGGTAAATTTTTTCTGTAAAGGACCAGACAGATACTAGACTTTTTTTTTTTTTTTTGGTTGGTGTTTCAGGAATTTAACCCAGAGGTACTTTAATCACTGAGTCACATCCCCATCCATTTTTATTTTTTGAGACAGGGTCTCACTAAGTTGCTTAGAGCCTTGCTAAATTGCTGAGGCTATCTTTGAATTTGCAATCCTCCTGCCTCAGCCTTCTGAGTTGCTGGGATTACGGCCACCTCTCCCAGTCTGTATTTTAAACTTTGTAGACCATGCAGTCTCTCCAAAAACATAGACAATATGTAAATGAATGACCAGGATTATGTTCCCTTAACAGAATTGGATTTGGGCCAGATTTGGCCCGTGGGGCATCTTTGCCAAAGCTTGCTCATTTTGTAGATGAGGACACTGAGGCTTAGGGAGTCTAAGTAATTGGTTAAACAACATAGCTGCTAAGTTGCAGGGCTGTACTTCTAACACAAGGAATCTGACCCTTGTCCCTTGGTCTTAACCCCTATAAGCTAACATGTTATCCTACTATGATAAAAGAGAAGGACATGTTGTAAGTTACAGAGTATGACCCAAATTTCTAAGAGAAATGTTGTGTAGTTAACAGTGTCAGCCAGTGTCCTGAAGATGATCTTTAGGTGAATGTAGACAGTCTAATCTACAGCATATCTAGTGATGTGACTGCATCCTTGATTAATTTAATAAAGCTTTCAAGATTTTTCAAACCATCTCATATTGTGGCCATTGTAGTCAATAAGACTGCAGGAAGCAAATGACCCTAATTTAAAAAATATATTATTACCTTTAAAAATTTGCTTGTATGTCTGTGGTCCATGTGTTATACGGTAAAATAACATTTGCATATTTCAAAGGAAGATTTTTATTTTCACAAAAATTCTTATGCAGACGAGTTTCTACTAGATTTAACATAAAACCCCTGAACGAATTCCAGTTTGTTTGTTTTTTTTAAACCCCAGAATGGACAGCTCCTTTTGTGATTTGTTTCCATGGTAACAGTTAAGTCTGGATTTGAGAATAACAAACCTACAAGATAACCATCCAGTTGACATTGTTGGGCATTCCCTTAGGGAATCTGTAGTGCTTCGTGGTGTCGGGATAACACCTGAAGTAGGATTTCTGAGGCCTGCTGCTTTACTTTTTATTTTTTGCATAGCAAGCTCTTGAGAGTGAAGGTTCTCAGAGTGGACTGAAGTCAGGAAGTATTTAATTTTACATAGCAGTTTAGCAGACATAAGACACAAGCAGCCAGACTTCAAAGATGTGCCCAGGACACCATAAAAAGCCCCAGAATTCATAATTTCTGACTTCTGGGTGAATGGAATTTTAGGAAGTTTGCAGCAACCGAAACGGGGGGTGGGGGGCCTCCATGCGACTAATCGCTGTTGCTCATACTTTGTCCCAGGGAAGTTCAAAACGGAGATGCTCCCCAGTGGAGAAATTAGAGAATGAACACTCTTGTCTAACTGTAACCCTACTCTTCGGAAAGCTGAAGTCTCTATTCATTACTAAGAAGACTGACCAAGGAATAAAACCCAACTAGTGAAAAAGTTGGCTGCTGGGCTCATGTGAACTGGTTATTGTGAATTAATTGGTAACAAATTACAAAGGGCATGGTCAATGAATGCTGAAAACTTTTCCGTGTTGAATTTCCTAAAAAAGATAGTCATAGGTTTAGTTCATTTATTTATTTTTTAAATAAAAAAATGAAATTGTACTATGGACAACAATTTAGCATATTTTTTACAGCTTTATTTATTTATCATGAAATTTGCCCATGGCAAGTATATAATTAGAGGTTTTTAATAAATTTATATATGTGTGTATATATATATATATATATTTTTTTTTTTTTTTTTAAAGAGGGAGGGATAGTGAGAGAGACAGGGAAAGAGAGAAACAACTTTATTTAGTTTTTCACATGGATTTAGTTGCTTCCAACACTTAGTTGTATGTGTGGTGCTGGGGTTTGAACCCGGTCCTCGTGGTTGCCAGGCAAGCACTGAAAACCGCTGAGCCACCGCTCCAGCCCTATTGTTTTTTGTTTTTTTTTTTAAGAAAGGAAGAAAGAATCAATTTTATTTATTTTTCCATCTGGCCTTTAATTCTGTGACACTTAATTATGTATGTGGTGCTGGAGTTTGAACCTGGGTCCTCACACATGGTAAACAGAATTCTAAGATGGCTCCTAAGATTCTCACCCTTGGTGTATGTGCCCTGTATAATACTGTCTTCTAGAGTATGGGCAGAACCTGTGAATATCAAGGGACATCACTCCCATAACTAGGTTACGTTATGTGGCAAAAGTGAAGACGTTTTGCAGGTGTCATTAAGATATAAAGCCAGCCTCAGCAACATGGTGAGGCCCTGAACAACTTAGGAAGACCCTGTCTCAAAATTAAAAATGAAAAGAGCTGGGGATGTGGCTAAGTGGTTAAGCAGCCCTGGGGTCAGTTTGGGGAAGAAGAAGAAAAAAAAACCCAGAATCCAGGTCATTTGCTTAAGAGTTAATGGAAAGGGAAATTTTCCTAGCTGGGCTTAACTTAGTTACATGTAAACCCTTAAAACAAAACAAAACAAAAAAACCCTGCCATAAGAGGCACTTTCCTCTCCTGCTGGTTTTGAAGCAGCTCACAACTCTGTTGTGAATTGCTTATGGAAAAGCAAGACTTTGGTCCTTCAACTGCAAGGAACTGAGTTCTTTCTTCTAACCTAAGGAAGCTTGGAAGAGGACCCTGAGCTCCAGGTGAGAAACCGGCCTGCCTGACACCGGGACTGTAGCCTTGCGGAATCCGCCTTAGCCATGCCTGGACTTCTGACCTGTGAGAAATTGTGAAAGAATATGTTGTTTTAAGCCAATAAATGTGATGTGACTAATTATGCAGCAAAAGCAAACTAACACATAAGCCACCACCACAACTGGGTTGAAAATTTTTATCATTCCCCCCAAATTTCCTTGAGATCATTTGTAGTCAAACTCTGCTCTTAATCCAGGACAACTGTTGGTTATTTTTCTCTATTGATTTACCTTTTCTGGATGTTTCATATTCATGGAATCTTACAACGTGGAATCTCTTGTGTCTGCTGTCTTTCTGTTAGCTTGTCTTTGAGGATGCTCCATGCAGTAATATGTACCAGTGGTATTCCTTTGTGTGGAGGCACTGAATTGTGATTATATATTCTTCAGTGGATGGACATTTGGTTTGTTTCCAGTTTGGGACTGTGACTCTGAATTATGCTGCTCTGAACAGTAGTGTGCGTCTTTGTACCTATGTTTTCTTTTCTCTTGGGTTGATCATTTGGAGTGGAATTGGTGGGCTCCACAGTATATTTATGTTTAACTTTTTAAGATACTGTCATACTTTTCTAGAGGTGCTGGATCATTTTACTTTTCCACCAGCAATGAATGAGGTTTCTACTTTCTTGACATCCTTGCCAAATCTTGGTATTTCCTGTCTTTTTTATTATACCCAGTCTAATGGGAGGGTATTTTACTTGCATTTCCCTATTGACTAATAACGTGGAGTACATTCTTATGTTTATTTGCCATTCATAGTTCTTCTTTGATAAAATGTATATTTATTAAGTGCTCTGCCAGGTTTTTTCAATTGAGTTATTTATTTTCTTAATGAGTTTGATTTAAAAAAGTATATTCAGGCTGGAGCGATGGCTCAGTGGTTATGGTGCTTTCCGGGCATGCGCAAGGATGCAGGTTCAAACCCCAGCACTGCACACACAACAAAGTATCAGAGCAACAAAAGCCACAAGAAAGTAAAAAATAAACTCACATATCTGATAAAAGAGAGAAGAACAGTGAGAGAAAGAGAGAAGAACAGTGAGAGAAAGAACCAATTTTATTATTAGTTTTTCATGTGGCTTTTGTTGCTCCAACACTTCGTTGTGTACATGGTGCTGGGGTTTGAACCTGTGCCCTCATGCATGCCAGGCAATCATCATAACCACTGAGCCACCACTCCAGCCCCTATTTTCACTTTTTTAATGGTGTTTGTCCATGTACAAGTGTTTTATATTTTGATGTAGTCCAATATAGTTATTTTTCTTTTGTTGCTTGTGCTTTTGGTGTTGTATATAAGAATCCATTTCTTCACCCTAATTCATAAAAATTCACTCCTCTATTTTCTCCTAAGAGATTTTTGTATAAATTTTAAGGTGATATTGTTAATTTTAAAAAAGTCAAGATTTTGATACATATTTCATTAAATCAACAGATTAATTTGGGGAAAATTATGTCTTGTCAATATCAAATCTACCAACTCATGAACACTGAATGTTTCTGTTTAACTTTTCTTCTGCTCTTTTTCTGCAGTGTTTTAATTTTCATTGTATAGATTTTGCACTTCCTTTGTTATTTTTTTTGTATGTGTGATGCTATTGGGAATGGAATTATTTTGTTTACCTCATTCTAAACTGTTTGTTAGTAATATATAGAAATAAAATGGACTTGTATATATTGATGTTACATATCCTATAACTTTGTTGAACTGGTTTACTATTGTAATTTTTTTTTTTGTACCAGGGATGGATGCTTACCCCTCAGCCACATCCCCAGCCCTTTTTTTTTTTTTTTAAAAAAAAAACAGGGTCTCACTAAGCTGCCTAGTGCCTCAATAAATTGCTGAGACTGGCTTTGAATTTGACATCCTCCTGCCCCCGACTCCTGAGTTGCTGGGATTATAGGCATGAGGCACTATGCCTGACTATTGTAGTTTTAAATTAATTTCTTAGGATTCTCTACATCATGTCACCTGTACATAAAGACAGTGTTTGCTCTTTCTTTCTGATTTGGATGTCATTAATTTTTACATTCCTTAGTGTACTAGCTAGAAGGTCCCCTACAGTGTTCAATAAAAGTAGTGAGAGGAGACAGCCTTATCTTATCCCTAGTCTTAGGGAGGAAGTATTCATTTTTTTTTTTACATTAAATATATATACTATATATATATATATATTTTTTTTTATAGAAGCCTTTTATCTGAGGATTTTTCTTCTGCTCCTAGCTTGTTGATAATTTTTATTGTGAATAGTATTGGAGTTTGCTCAATGTATTCTCTACAACCACTAAAATGATAATGTGGTTTTGTCATTTGTTCTATTAATATAGAATCATTAATTGATTTGGGGATGTTAAAGAAAACTTGATTTCTGCAGTGCAATCCCATGTTTGGCCCTGTTGCATAATCCTTTTTATGTATTGTCAAAATCAGATAGCTAATATTTTGTTAAGGGTATTTACTTAAGAGATGTTGAGTTTTTTATTCTTTTTACGTTGTGGACTAATGGTGCCAAAGTAGTACAGGCCTTATGGATTGGGTTGCAAAGTGCTCACTCCTCTATTTTTTTTTTCTTTTTTCTTTTCAAAGAGAGAGAGGAACAGTGAGATAAAGAGAGAGAGAGAGGGAGGAAGGGAGATAATCAATTTTATTTAGTTTTTTGAGTGGCTTTTGTTGCTCTGACACTTCGTGTACATGGTGTTAGGGTTTGGACCTGTGTTCTTGTGCATGCCAGGCAAGCACCTTACTGCTGAGCCACCACTCCAGCCCCAAATCCTCTATTTTCTGGAAAAAAACAAGAACAAAACCAAAAAACAAACAAAACCGTTTGAAGAATGGGTACTGTTTTTTCTTTTTCTTTTCTTTCTTTCTTTTTTTTTTTTAAAGAGAATCAATTTTATTAATTTTTCCCCTTTTTTTCCCCAACACCTAGTTGTGTATTTGGTGCTAGGGTTCAAACTCGGGTCCTCACACATGCCAAGCAAGTGCTATACCACTAAGCCACCACTCTAGCCCTATGTATGCATTTGATAAACTTAATTGGTGAGCTCATCTGGGCCTGAGTTTTTCTTTTGAGCAATATTTTTAATTAACTCAATTTCATTATTTGTCATAGATCTATTCAGATTTTCCATTGCTTCTTGAGTTGGGTTCAGTAATCAGTGTCTTTCTAGGACTTTTCCCATTTTATTTGTCTAATTTCTTGGTTAATATTCCTTTTTTGATATTTTAATTCATGTACTTTTAGTAAAGATATCTCTATTTTTATCTTTAGTTTTGTTAACTTCTTTCTTCTGTCCTATTTTCTTGGTTAGTCTAACTATGACTTGCCAATTTCAGTGATATTTTAAAAAGCCAATGTTTGCTTTCATTTGTTTCAGCTCTAAACTTCATTTTTTTACTTCTTTGTTTACCTAAAAATGCATTTTTTTCCTACTTTATTTTTGAAGGATAGCTTTGTGTGTGTGTGTGTGTGTGTATGTATATGTGTGTGTGTGTGTGTATTTTTTTTTTTAGAGAGAGGAAGAATCAGTT